>CM057227.1:87111268-87341268 GCA_029891385.1 Erythroxylum novogranatense | reverse complement strand
GGGTGAGAACAGCAAGTAAATACTACGAGGCACAGAACTTTTGTGTCCTTGTCATTCGTTCTCACCCATGAGGACAACAACCAAACACTACGTTAGTCTATAACTAGCAGGTTAACTCTGCGCAAATGCGCAGTAAAAATGCCCACTGAATTTATACGCTGGAAAAATTTTAACGTCATAGTTAAATCAAAAATAATATCAAAATGTAATGAAATAAGCATCTGTTGGGAGACGAAGCGGAGAAGTAAAACATCAAACGATAAAAACTAAGACGAAGCAGAGTCAAAATAAGATGACAGTAAAGTCAAACTAAGACGATAAAAACTAAGACGAGACGAAGGGCGTTGATAAAAAGTTATCAGAGCTTTAGCCTGTGATGGGAACATCTTTATTTATTCCAGAGCTTGAGGAAGATTTCTAATTATCTCCTCTCTGTTTGGGTGCCATGATTTTTTCGTATAGCTTGTCAAGTTTCTTGTAATACTCTGCAATCTGTTTTATTCTTTCTCTGGGATCCGCGTAACTTCGCTGTTCTCGGGAATTCATATTTCCGTGAAAGATAATTTTGACACCAGTACCTGTAATAAAATCAGTGAAATTAATATAATGAACTCTAGATGGTTTATTCTGTGATTGCTTATTATAAAAACTAATCATAGCTTGGCAATGTGAGGTTGGAGACAATAGTAAGGCGAATGGTGGTTTACGTTAGCAGTGGAAGAATGTAGAAAAAAATGAGGATGGAACGTATTAAAACATGGAATGTAAAGATAAAGAAACGATTTTGTTGAAATTATAAATATAAAAATTTGGGGTAAAAAAAATAACGAAGAAAAGAATTGCTTACTGAACTGAAAGGTTGCTCTTTGGTTGTTGAAATAGGAGACGTAACTTTGAGAGTTGTTATCTTCTTGGAATGGAGGATGTGATGAATATTGGTTAAACAAGAAGAAGGCAAAAGAAGATGGTACGAATTGTTTGATTGAAGTTAAGAGGAGAAAGGTTTCAAAGTTTAAATATAGACGTATCAATGGATCGTCTGGCAGGGGAGAAATATAGCTATGTAATAAATAATTGAAGTTGAAGAGTTTTACTGTATTAAATGAGGGGCAGTACTGGAAGATGATAAAGTGAAACAGAAACGATTTTCGTTGAGATACGTAAAAAATAGCTTACATGTGTAGAGAAAAGGAAGACATCTGAATGTTGGGTTTTGAATAGTAAACTGGGATGTATTAAATGCTGACTGCTACATTAAAAAAGGTTAAAGAGAAGCAGATGTACAAGGCATTTAATATGTAAGGGTTCCTTATATTTCATTATATATATTTATATTGGGCATTGATAGATGATCATTTTGGTAAAAGCAGCGAAAGCGAAGGTGAGCCGGAAGCAGAAGTCGAACTAAGAGGTAGGTTGCTTTAATATCCTAGTAGAGGATATAGTTGGGGTTGGAGAGGCGAAAGTAAGACGAGAGTACGCAGGGGACAATTTAACGTCATAGTTAAATAAAAAATAATATCAAAATGTAATGAAATAAGCATTGGTTGGGAGAAGAAATAAGATGAAATAACTTTCTTTCAGATACATTTAAAATAGTTTACATATCTACTATTTACATTTGCAATATAAAGATACCTTAATCTATAAGTTTTTGAATTTGTCTTTGTAACATCCCACCCCCGATAGGAAGGGAAAAATAGTAATTTAGTAAAGGATGAGAGTGATTGGGATTAATTAGAATTGTTCATGCATACTGGTATTTGCAAACAATGAATTTTTGCACATGAAAAATATCTGTACATGCATTCATGATTATTTTCCGGTATTGGGCCTAAACGACATTTTATTGTGAATAATGTGGAAATTGTATTTGAAAAATTTATTGGACTGCGTTTTTATGTATTTGACATTTTACGGGAATTACAGGAATTTTTCTGAAATTTTTTGGAGAAAATTCCCGGACCGGAAAAAAATCGCCAAGTGGCGAACCGGTTGATTTTCGGTAGCGAAAATTGTTATCCAATGGCACTATAATATTGGGTACATTATTTTGGTATTGAAATTTGGGACATTGGAATTAAATGGGTCAAAGATTTATTTCATTAGGGTTTAATTTTATGGTTTAGTCTTTTTCCTCTCTTTACATGCCAAGTGGCATGATGACTCACCTTAGCATATTTAATGCTTGTATTTTCCACTCATCTCTTCACGACACATCCATGTAGAAAACTAACAAAAAAGGCTTAGCTCTAAAAAGGGAAGAAGGTGCTTGGATAAAAGCCTCTCCATCATCGACTGATGATGAGGATCGGTTATGGTGTTGTGAGGAAGTGACTTGGTGGCCTTGTGAAGAGTTAAGGATTTGGAAGTTTTAATAGGATAAATGTCCGCGCTCAGGCGTTCTCAGAAATTAGAAACCAATGCAAATCTGGAGCGTACTGTGAGTAGACCTAGATGGTCTTATTTATTGGTTATTTGCTTTTGTTATATGTTGAATGAGTATTGATTTATTTTATTGATTGTGATTAAATATGGGTTCCGGAAAAGAGGTCCGGTGATTGATTATGTATTGGGAATTGCGTTATTGAAGTGCTCCTTGAATGTGAATGAGATGACCTAAGTGTATATATTAAGATTGTTAAAATGTCTTGCATGCATAATTGCACATAAATGAAATGTGACTTCTTAATTAGATGTCGAATGCCGGACTACGGTCTGATGATAGTAATTATGATTGACTGAGCGTATACAAATATGCATAAGGCATTCCACTGCATGAATACATGAAAGATAATGGGAGTTGTGACCAGAGTAGTCAACAATGAGTGAAAAGAGCTTCGTGCTCAGATACTGATTTAGAGCATCAGGCTCAACGACAATGAGCCCTTCATGGGACAGTTTACAATGAGCCCTATATGGGACAGTTTACAATGAGCCCTATATGGGACAGTTTCAATGAGCCCGATATCCATGGGTACGGGACAATTTAGACACTCGGTCACAACAAAGTAATTAAATGGAAAGTGGGTCTCATGCACATATGCATAACATGATTGATTTGATTGTACGGAATGGGAATGGTTGAATTACTTGTATTGAATGAGACTGCAACACTGTATTGAATGGGAATGTGACATTGTGTTGAATGAGAATGATAAATTGGATTGAATGATCGATTTGATTATATTGAATATGACATTGTATCGACATAATGAAAATATGAAACTGTATGTGAATGTGAGGTGTGATAGGGAATATGAATTGTGACTTAATGGAAATGAAAGTATGTGTTATATGTTATGTGATTGGGTGAACCATCGATGATGGTCACTCATTGAGTTCGCAAAACTCACCCAAAATTTGCATCTATTTTCAGGTCTTGAAGAATACCCGCTTGACACGGAGTATGTCTTGTAGAAAAGTGAAGGATAGAGGTCGGGATCGATTAGGTCTCGCATTAGTGTCTTATCGAATTGTATTCGCATTCATTGTGCAATAATGCTTTGTATTTATAATGAGCCATTGTGGTTCTATTGTTTTACATTGACTGATTGTAAAATTATTATTGGATGACTGTAATAACTGAAAATGATTAATTGTGAACATGGGCTCAAGTTTCTTACTGTTTATGTCGCGTTAATGAACGGTTTAAAAAAAATAATAATAAGAGGAGAAAATGTTATACTGAGTTTTATACTGAGTGATGTAGCACGCCACCCTCGCGGGGCACGGACCTGGATATCACCGTCGATGTCGGGTTCGGGTTTTGCGAGAGTGGGGTGTTACATTTAGGTGGTATCAGAGCCCAGCAATACGAATGTATCTGGGTACAGTCTGAAATATAGGTTAAGTTGCATGCATTTGAGTCGTGTCATTGCAGACCGTGGTAACTGATCCCTAATTTGTGTCGCACGAGGATAAATCCTACGTGTGCATACGTGTTAAGTGACTAAGTGAGAGAAAAGTGAGACCGTATTAGAATGTGAGCCCATGAATGTGTATGGGCACTGAGGAATGGGAAAAAGGAAACATAAATAATGAGAATTATAATGTACTGTGGTTAGAATGACTATGTTGGCTTAGACTGATTAAGGAAAGAAGTGATATCGTAAGTACTTCCCGGATTAAAATGGCAAGATTACGGCGATAGAAAACGAATATGTCTAGAACTGAAAGAACTGAAAGAGCAAAGTGCCTAGTAGGGTAAGAGAAAGTAGAAATAGTGAGATAAAAGTGTACAGATAAACTGAAATGAACTCGTAAAACGGGTATGATTATAAGCTCATAAGCTTGAGACTGAAATGGTTATGTGAATATGGTGCTAAGAGTTTGGAAATCAGTATAATAAGATCGTAAGGGAAAAAGAAAAACTGAAAATTTCTACTGATTGTATATCGGGAAATTCTTTGAAAAGATGTATATGGACACATAAATGGTAAATGGATGGGTAAATAGATAGAGATGCAATGGAGTTGCATCAACGATGTTGTCATGTTTTGGGGACTGTGAATACCCTATTATAGATTGTTTGAGGATACTAAAGAGATACGTAGCAATAATGAGATGACATTGTATAAGCCAAGTGGATATGACCTTAAAAAGATCAAGCTGATACATGAATGATATGGGAAGGAAACTAGGGAAATGAAAAAAAAATATATATTATGGCATCAGCCCTCTATTTGAGGATTAGCATAAAGGAAATGATTTTATGGAAATTGGTTTCCGAATAAAATGGAAAAAAGTTATGCTGAGGTGTAGATTACTGAATAAGTGTTAAAGAAAGTGTTTAGGTGACTGCCACATGGAACCTTAGTGCAAGGAATGTTCTGATCTTTAAATTATGGCATAAAATTGTTCTGACTGAGATAGTGCGTAGAGTTAAGAATGATTGACAAGCAATTAGGGACACTAATTGGCTGATGAGACTTTCATGAACAGTATAAAGATGGTAGCAAGATTAATGGTCAAACAAAAAGAAGTATGGACGAAATCAAAAGTGAAATTGAGGTTATCTGCACTGTGTGTATGGAAATGTAAAGTATCCAACAACATGAGTGGAATTTTAATTTGAGATGATTCTATTGCAATGTGAAGTGAATAGATCTCCATATGTGATGCAAAACTATTGGGAAATCTAGATTTGAAATTAATAATAAAATAGTCCCGAACTGTGAAGTGGAATACACAAATGAAGTGGAATTGATGGAAGTCCAAGTATGGATGACTAGGTATTGGCATACATCGATGTGAATGACAGGAAATCAATTGAAAGGAGAAAATGAATAGAGACAAGAAGTCCTAAAGGAAAACTGACGTGATGTAGTGTTACCTTCGTTAAGGAATTGCAAATACACTAACTGTGAACTCACTGAAAGGTTTGACTGATGTCTGCTAAAAACAACAATGAGTATTGTATCAACTGATGACTATGTGTTTGCAAGTGTTGCAAAGTAAAAGAGTTATATGAATAATGGAAGAACCTGACAATGGTAAGAAGCATCCCTTTGGAATTTGTGCAGTGTGAGATGAACTGAGACATTATGTTCAAACAGTATTAGATAAATTGAATTGACTTTTGATAAATGGTATTGGTGTTATGATCGAAATTGTTTAAAGCCTTGGAGACTTTAGATTTCTATAAGGATACACTGTGCTTATTCGAGGAAAAAGACGGGCATAAATGACTATCACAGTCTCAAAGCCATTATGGTCTTTGACTTCGCATATACTTACTAGAATGTCTAGCTTCGACTTTTCACTTACTTGTTCTATCACCTTTTTGGTCAGGTACACATACTTCTTCTTTGAGTCTTTCAATATTGTTTTTCCGATTTCACTCGCATATTCAGACTCATCATAGGACTCACTATTTTAATTCCTGCACTCTTAACCTTTCTTACCTCTATCCAGTATCACTAGTTCTACAACCTCAAGCTTCCAGAAACACTTCTCAATTACCCATAATCTACTTGACATTTTTTTTTGAAAATCCCAATATCTGTAATTGGTCTATTGATTGCAGCCTTATCCGTTCACTATTTGAGCTTAGTAGTCAGAATTGTCTGTTTATTTCAGTAGTCATTTATGCCCGTCTTTTTCCTCGAATAAGCACAGTGTATCCTTATAGAAATCTAAAGTCTCCAAGGCTTTAAACAATTTCGATCGACTGATTGTAAAATTATTATTGGATGACTGTAATAACTGAAAATGATTAATTGTGAACATGGGCTCAAGTTTCTTACTGTTTATGTCGCGTTAATGAAAGGTTTAAAAAAATAATAATAAGAGGAGAAAATGTTATACTGAGTTTTATACTGAGTGATGTAGCACGCCACCCTCGCGGGGCACGGACTTGGATATCGCCGTCGATGTCGGGTTCGGGTCTTGCGGGAGTGGGGTGTTACAGTCTTTCATAAAATTTCCTTGTCTCGAAGTTTACTTTTTTGAGATCGTTGGCCATCTTTATCATTCGACTAGTTTCATACATCTCGATGTAGCGAAGTTCATGTAAACTATTATGTGCCTTTTTATTCCATGCATGGTATCGGATAAGTAATTCATCTAGCTCATTTTAAAGATCATATGTCTGCTTTATGGCACTTTTCAAATATCTTTTGCGCTCGAAATAGCTGGAATTCATATCTGCTATTAAAATAATCAAATTAGTCCACAATTTTATTGAGAAACAAGAATAAGACGAAGGTTGGAGTGGAAGAATGCAGCAGAGAATAAGGAGGGAACCTATAAAAAATGACGTGTAAAGATAAAGAAAGGGTTTTGTTGACATTATAAATTGAAAAGATTGGGATAAAAAAAGTAATGGACAAAAGAATCGGTTACTGACCTGAACGGTTGTTCTTTGTTTGTTGAAATAGAAGAGGTAACCTTGATTGTTGTTATCTTTCTAGAATGAAGAATGCGATATATTTAGATTAAACAAGAAGAAGGCAAAAGACGGTCGATTTTTGGTAGCGAAAATTGCGACCAAATGGTACTGTCATTTTGGATATATTATTTTGAGAATTGTTATAGAGCCATTAGCATTAGTGGGATGAAAGATTAATTGAGATTAGTACTTAATTAATTAGGATTAGTTGATAAATTGTATTTTATTCCATTTAAAGCCAAGTGTCCCTTTTTAATTAATTGGTTTTGTCTCCTTATGATCATCATCTACGACTTATACTTCCTACCTTTCATAAAAAGGGGTTTTGAAAGCCTAAAACTTCCTCTCACCCGAAACTTAGCTTCTTCTCCTTTGGTGTGTTTTCTTCTCCTTTGAATTTGCTTCTTCTCATCCCATACAAGAAGACTCTTCCATGCTTTTTGCTTGCCTCTTTATTCTCTACCTAAGACCAAGTTTAATCCTTGAGAAGAAGATGACATGCATGTGTAGTGGAGGTAGCCGTGGATGAGGTATTAAGGTAGGAAGTGTGGAGAGGTTTAAAGACTTAGAGTTTTGAAAGCTTGAACTTGTTTAAGGTGAGATTTGATGTTTGTTTTTATGCTTTTGGTAGTTAGAAGCCATTATGGGAATCACTTGTGCATTTATTTCATGATGATAAGGGTAGTTTTGAATGGGTTTAAAAGCATGCTTGTGTATGGATAAATGAATGACTATAGTTCCATTAATTTTGGCTTGGTTTGGATTGAGTTTTGCAAGGTTAGATGAATGGAAAACTTAGGAAGATAATATGTGTAGGTGCTGACACTTATGCTCTCTTATATAAGTATATGTTGTGCTGAAATTGTGACTGAATTAGAGGTATAAGTGGATGCTTAGTGATGTGTTATAGGTGTTGGAAGTGATAGGAGTTTGGTTGTTGATGTAAGCTGGAAAATTATTATTGACCCTATTGCAATGTTTTGATCATAACTAATTGTGTAGGTGAGAAAATGAGGTAAGGTTTGTGCTCAATGAAACTTTGGGATGTTGGCTACAATTTTGTGTGAAATAGGTGATGTTAAATTGTAATGTTAGAAGGGTGAATCTTTGCATGGAAAGTTTCTGTTTGTAGGGTCTGTGAACAGTACCCGCATATATGACCTGATTATTTTGCTGATTTTTCTAAATTAATTGAGATGGAATTAGGGAAACTGGTATTCATGAAAGTTGTAGAATAATGAGTTAGCTTTCCATTGCCACTGATCTTGCTAATTTTCGAGTTGTATATTGGGAGATATAAACTGATTTCTATTGACTGGTTTTGAGCATTTTGATGAAACATAGCCTAAGTGTTGAGTTTGTGAGCTTGCGGATTGGAAGCAATTTTAGCAAATTATGTGAACTGAATTGGTGTGAGTAATCTTCTGAAAAGTTTCAGAGGAAGGAATTATCTTGAAAATGATATATGGCATGTAATTTTTAAAGGTCAGATTTGGGAATTATGATTTTGCAAAAACTGAACCTAAACTAGGTTGTGAATGGCTGATCATGACAGTAGCTTCCATAACAGTTTTGAAATTGTTAAAAATCGAATTGGAGTTTGAGTTCTTCATGAAAATTGAAGTTTGAGATCTTATATTTTCAGGGATATAAGGTAGTGAATCTTGTGACTTTTGTGCTAAGAGAATCACTGTTTGGAAAATTACTGTCCAGATTGGTTGATTTCAGTAGGCAGATTCTTTGTGGAATTATTTTACCTTTTTAGCAAGTGAATTTGATTCTGGGTTGTTCATGAAAGTTGTAGATAACATTGTGATCTTACTGCCTTAATTATTGTGTAATTGTTGACTGAGCAAATGGGTAGTTACTGAATTTGCAATGTACTGCCCTGTTTTGATAGGTTTTGAGTGGGCAGTAGGTTTGATTGGATTTTTGACACCCTTAGGGGTGAAATTGATTTTTATGGTCTTCTTGAGAATTGTAGAGGGTTTCATGATCTTTCCAATGAGATATAGTTGGTAATTTTCCGAATTGTGTGCAATAAGTTATTGATGTTGGAAGTTGGATTAGAAATCAGAAAAAAGGGGAAATGGGAAGATGAATCACGCCTGGTCACTAGGGCGACGCCTCGCCCTAGTGACGAGGCTTAGAGAGGGTCGGCATCGCTAGGGCGACGCCTCGCCCTAGCGACGAGGCCGGATTAGTCAGCCCCGCTAGGGCGACGTCTCGCCCCAGCGAGGCTGGTTATTTTTTTTTTATTTGTTAATTGGTATTTTAGGATTTCTTGCTTCTTTTGTCAATTTCTTTTTCGTCCGACGTCCGATTGACCTGATTCTTGAGGCATCGGATTTGTAATATATTGAATTTCATTTTGTGAGAAATTGAGAATTTTTAGACGAAAAATTGACGTGGCCCCGGGTAACGGAGCCTTTAATCACTATTTTGTTTAATTGGGGACCTATAGAGGTCCGAATTGCACACCGTCAGCGCCAATAGGTTTCTATTTTTTAGACGGATTTTTATGATGAAAAAAATGGGATTAGGGACGGGAATATCATGATCATGCATTGTGCACCTTCTAAGTATTACATGTGCATTCTGAAATAGTTTTGATTGAACAATTGATAATGTATGTATACTGTCACTGTTATAGAGTCACACTTGGAGCGTCGGTCCACCGACGTCACTGAGACGGCCAGATTTTGGCTCAGAAATACAGGTGAGTAACCTAGTTGGTTCCTCAACCTTTATGTGTTTAATATTTTGCAATTTTGCCATGTGGAGATAATGGAGGGATTATGTGTGTTTGATTTTGACGAATTTTGGACCATAGGTGTCTGAAATATGTGGAATGTGATATCGAAGTGCTATTTGTGTGTAACTATGCATGGGTGCTTCAATGGAATAATTTGTGAATATGAAATTTATTAGTGACTGAATTACCGGACCGAAGGTCCGAAGGAATGGGAATTGGTCTTTGAAATGTAAAATGTCGGTGAATGTGAATTGGAACATGTACATTGCATGCATAAAAGTATGATCAGATAAAAGCAGTTGTGACCAGAGCAGCCACCGTATCAGGGCATATCACGCCCAACGTATATGAGAGCTTTCAGCTCAACGCACAGGACCTCAGGTCCAACGTATTCAGAGCCTCAGGCTCAATGTACCAGGGCTTCAAGCCCAATATTTTCAGAGCCACTGGCTCAACGCAATGTGCCCGTCACTGGGACAGTTTCAGGCGCACGGTCACAACAATGAAATGAAAATGAAAAGTGTCACATGTGCATTGCATCTATAAATGATTGAATATAAATTGTATTAAAGCGTAAACGCCTTACATTCGAGAAATGTGATTGTATGTATTAGTTAGTAAATTGATTGAATATGCATGGGTTGAGTGAACCATCGATGATGGTTTCTCACTGAGTTCGCAAAACTCATCCAAAATTTGCAATTATTTTTTAGGACTCAGAAGAATACCCGTTAGCAACAGGCGATAACATTGTTGGGTATGAAGTAGAGAAGAGATCGGGATCGGTTTTAAATGCATTAGTGTCCAATAGAATTGTATTCCAAAATGACTAATTGTATGTGTAATGGGCCAATGTGGTTCATTTTGTACATAAAATGGTTATTGCAATTTATGGTTGATCATTTGTAATAATCAGAATCGATTGTATTAATCGAAAATGTTTATCTATGCACGTTGATGCAAATGGTCTACTGTGTTCCGCGCACATGTGTGTAAATGAAAGAAAAAGGGAAATGACTCTGATGGAATGAATGTTTGAAAATTTTTTTTTTATACTGAGTTTCGACTGAGTGATGTAGCATGCCACCCTCGCGGGCCACGGACTCAGATATCACCATTGATGTCGGGTTCGAGTCACGCGGGAATGGGGTGTTACATTTAGAGCATACCACCCTCACGGGTCGCGGGCTTGGATATCACCGTCGATGTCGGGTTCGGGTCTCGTGGGAGTGGGATGCTACATAATAGGCATTGTTCATCTAAGGTAGTCACCAAATCCCTTGAACCCACTCTAGGTAAGACGCAGTTGAACAGAATCGCATGTAAGATCCTAGCCTTTGGCACCAAACTCGAGGTCTTCCTTTCCGATGGGTCATTAACTCCAGACAACTGTTTATTGACATCGTCTTCCTTTATATTAAGCTTTGTCATCCATTTGACTTTGTTCGATAGCTTCTCTCCAATAGATGGACATTCAGTCACCTTTGCAATAAGGTCCCTTGTCACAACAATAGATAATCTATCTACTGTAGAAACAATAACATTGTCTACTAGCAGCACATTCTTCCAAAATTCATACACTTCATTTTGATATACATACTCCCGCACCTGGAAGAACTTCCTCCAACCGGCTTCTACGATCTCTGGTTCGATATCGATATCATCGTTCCTCAGAGATTCAAAATCCACATGCCTTCTGTAGATCATTGCTTCCTCCATTGATTTTGAAGAGGAGCTGATTTCGGTAATCTGTTCTTCAAAGGTAAAGCTGGTTCTAGAGATTTTAAGAGAGATGAAAAGTTTGTGGGTTGAGAGTATTCGAAAGGTTTCTGATTTCAGACTACTTGAAAGGTCTTATCAGACGTGTTGTAGAATCGGTGAGGTTCTGAAGGCTATAAGACTTTCTGTCCAAAATTTCTTTGTAAGAGAAGTTACCAGCTGTAACAAACTGTTTCTAACGCCGTTAACTTTGAAGATCGTTTAATTGTTATATTTGTGGTTTCATAAACACTTATATATGAAGTGCAGATAGAAAAGTCAGGCAAGGTCCAAAGGCAAAAGGAAGACGAAGTGGACAAGGAATAAGCGGAGAGGCAAAAATAAGACGAAGTGCGTGCAATGCGATAAGTAAGACGATACAAGTAAGACGATAAAACTAAGATGCAGTGAAAGTAAGACAATAGAAGTAAGACGATAAAAGTAAGACGAAGTGAAAGTAAGACAAAGTGAAAGTAAGACGATAAAAGTAAGACAAAGTGAAGGTAAGACGATAAAAGGAAGACGAAGTGAAAGTGAGACGATAGAAGTAAGACGATAAAAGTAAGACGAAGTGAAAGTAAGACGATAGAAGTAAGACGATAAAAGTAACACGAAGTAAAAGTAAGACGAAGTGAAAGTAAGACGATAGAAGTAAGACGATAAAAGTAAGACGAAGTGAAAGTAAGACGATAAAAGTAAGACGAATTGAAAGTAAGACGATATGAATGAAATTGAATAATAAAAACGAATTTAATAATCATGATAAAAATAATTAGAAACTGATATTGTAAATAAGAATAAGATAAGAAAGTTAGACGGAACCAAAAGTCAAACTAGGACAAAGCGAAAATCAAAGTAAGATGAAGCGCGGAGACAGAAGTAAGACGACGTGCAAAGGCATAAGTAAAACAAAATATCTCTTTGTTATATTTGTGCTTTCGTAAACATTTATATATGAAGTATGGATAGAAAAGTCAGAAAAGGTCCAAAGGAAAAAGTAAGACGAAGCGGAGAAGCAACAATAAGACGAATCGTCTAGAGAAAACCAAGATAATAACAAATATGCGATGAAATGTTATTATGATTACAAGAGACCACAATGTGACATTAAAAGTTCATTAGAATCTAGGTTTTTTCTTATTACGACAAGTGTCTATAGTGGATTGTCCGTCTGATTGTGGTGTACATTCGGTGCTGCTGATCGCTTTATCCATTTGTGACAGGGAGTTGTATTCAGCATCGGAGAATCTTATTTCAAGGCATTGTTTAGCTGATGAAGAAGATTGAGGATTTTTTTCCTAAAAATATCAGAAATCAGCATATATTAAGCAAGTGATACAAGGGGAGATCATGTTATAGCTAAATCAAAATCAAGGAGGAATAAAAAGGACCTGAGATGGGTGAAAGTGAAGTTTGTTGTACTTCATGAGCATCAATTTTCTGGCAGTAAACAACAGTAAATCGTTGCAGCCCATCTGGGGACTGAGTGTTTGCTGGCTTCACGTGGACAAGAAAGGTATCGGTTTTCAATTGTCCGTGCAGCTTCTCTAACGGCAGATCCATGTTCTTATAACGCAAAACAAAAAATCTCCATTGTCAGTGGAATAAGTACACGAAGATATTTGCGGCAGATTAAATTGGAAATGTACATGAAAGAAGGAAGGAAAATATAACCTCATTGTAATATTTTATAGTCTCAACGGCGGTGAAGTTTAATAGCTTTTCATCCAGGTCGCTGAAAATGGAAGCCGTGATAGTTCCGGTATCGTTGGTCAAATCCATGTCATATCGACACCCGTACAATAAAGTGAGAATAGTCAAAAAGCAAGAGTGCGGGCGAAAAAGAAGTGCAAGTGACATGGAAGTAAAAAAAGTGATGTGAAAATTTGGAAATGTACATGGAAGGAATAAGCAATAAATGGAAGATTGCCAATAGAAGCCAAAAACCTTGGCTCTGGTGTTCGTTTTTCTCTACAGTAATTACAAGTGAAGAGAACTCCACATGTAGCAGCCGTAGAGCGGAAGCATTTGTTGCATGCCATATACCAGAATTTTTGCAAAATATGCTGGAAGGAAATTTTGGCTTCAATCCATGATATCTATGGAAAAACCGATAAGAATGTTCAGAGGAAGAAGTTTTAAATTCAATATCTCAGAGGAATATGCAGATGCGATTACCTTGGGGGTAGGATCTAGAGACATGATCTTCGCGATATTTTGGCGAGATCTAGGGGATATATCAGGGTTATATCTGAAGTAAGATCGTCCATTGACGAGGTTTCTGATCTCGCTGTCATTTCGTTGTGCCCTGTAACATAATAATTATATAGGTGAAAATCTAAAGAAATTTTAAAATTTGTTTATAATTTGTAACGAAGTATTAGAAACGTTGTAAATTACATAATGGATTACCAAATTTTCAGATCCGTAACTTCGTGTATCGGTGGGTCAACAACGATTGCTGAGTCGAACCACGTTGACAATGCAACAACTATCATTTGAAAATGAATGTTTAAGATAGAATAAAAAGGCACAGAGTAAGATGTGTTATTATGAAGAAGGAAAAAATACCGTTAAAGAAATTGACTTTCAGCCTTGTACAAACAATAACTGGATGAGAGTGAAGTGATTTCGTAATATGCTGCGCCTCGTTCTCAACAAAAGAATTCCAAAGTGATAGTATGACTGTTTGTTGCCTAATAAAAAACAACAGATTACGGAAAAATGTTAATTTTGTTTACCTTTAACGCAAAATATTACCAAAGATACAGAGCGAGAATTACTCTTTATTCATGATAACAAATTTTTGTACAGTTGAAGTTTTTCCGTCTTTGATGATTTCTTTTTTTCCAACACTTCAACGACGACGACTAAAATATCTATCACGTGTTAAAGATTAATGTAATCAGTGATGAAAAAACTTTATTGAAGACTGTATGAACAAATATATTAAGCATCTAACCAACAGATTTTTGCTTGTCGTCCACATAATCCATAAGACTTTGGAAAGGCGTGAAGTTGAATTTCATAGGGATGATTGCATCGTCTTGTGTGACAGGCTCGATGACGGTGCGACTGGTGATAATCCACTGTATCTTCAAATTTTTGGTTTGGTACTGAGGGGGAATTGATTTGACAATCGCATTAGAAATGATATATTTCTGACACGACTATAAGATGTCCCTAATTCTTTGGATATCATTGTTGAATGTGATACCCTCAACTTGCGATCCCTGTTAGTTATGAAGGAATTATCGATAGGTAAGTTGATAAAATGCAAAAGGAAGAAAGTGTAATTGATATACCTCAGGATCACAGAAGATAATCTTTTGTCTTTTAGTCTGTGTATTAACCGAAGCGATGACTTGTTGTTTCTCTTAGACTATGACTTCACAAGACCATGATTGCGTTCTAGGGAAAATATGCTTCATCAATAAACGATTATCCATGCTGAAAGAAAATGTTCGATGGTCAAGCAAAGATAAATAATTATTCATATAAAATTGAATTATGTGAACTGAGAAAACAAACAAGTAATATACCTTTGAGGAAATTTGATGTTTTATAATTTGACTAATTGAAAAATTTCACGGAAAACAATATTCCTTGTTTTTTTTTCGAAGTCTGAAGATTGAAAAGTTCTAGGAATAATATGAACTTTAACTGATTCAGGACTTCGAGCCCTTGACAGAGCCACATATAGTTGTCCATGTGAGAATACAAGTTGACGGAGATCAATTCCTACATGATCAAGTGTTTGACCTTGGGATTTGTTTATGGTCGTTGCAAAACATAGACGAATTGGAAATTGTGTTCTGATGAAAGGAATTCCATTTTTTTGTTCTCCGAAGATTGCAAAGGAATCTTAGGTATAAAAATGAATTTTCCTTTGTGAGGTCCAAAAACAATTTCAGCTGAGATTGTATGATCTTTTAGTTGTCTGCATATCAACCTTGTTCCATTGCATAATCCCTCTGATGGATTTAAATTTTTCAGAAGCATAATTGGAGAGCCTTCTTTCAGGAAAAGTTTATGTGGAGGTAGACCTTTAGGGTTCAAAGAATTGAGGAAATCTTGATAATCAGCTTGATGTCTGTGATCAACCATCTTGTCAAAACTCACATATGAATGCAAATTTCCTGCTAATTTTTGAATCATGATGTCATTAATTTCATCAACGCAACTATCTGTTGGACATAACACGCATCTGTTTATCATCTGATATGGGTTGGATGAATGTAAGCTTAGATCAGGAAAGACGTTTTTCAATAACCTAGTGAGGATAATTGTATATTAGGAAAGTGTAGTAGTAATCGGAAAAAAGGTTAGCATGTTGTTTAATGAAAAAAGAACTGACCTATTAACAGATTCATCCTTATTGTCGTAAGGAATAATGAGTTCACTTGGTAAGCATATTTGATCTTGTTCATCCATTGGCTCAGTGCCTTCTCCAACACGCAATAAGAAATCACAAAAAATTGGATTTGAGATAGCTCTCATATTTGTCATTAAACAGAATTTAGAGATGTGGGGCCAGAGATGTGAATTTACAAGACTTGAATCAATGAGTTATTGTTTTGTTGCTAGGTGAATAACTGGCAATGTTTGGCAAAAGTAACCACCAAATACAACAATTTTACCTCCAAAAGGCTGATCAGAGTTTATTATATCTTGAAGTAAGATGTGAAATGCTTCGATGGCTTCACGTTTTGCCATGGAAGCCTCATCCCATAAAATAAGGCTAGATTCAAATATCAATTTTGCAATACTGCTCTGTTTGCTCAACTGAAAAACTTTTTGCTTTGAGAAATCAAGTGAGATTTTAAATCTTGAGTGAGCTGTCCTACCCCCTGGAAGAATTGAGGCAGCAACGCCTGATGTGGCGACTGCGATTGCAATACGTCCTTGTGATCGTAAATTTGCAAGAAGAGCTCGGTATAAGAAAGTTTTTCCTGTTCCCCCAGGACCATCGATAAAATAACTTGCATTCGTTGAAGTGAGAACTGAATTCATCATTAAATCAAATATGTGCTTTTGCTCGTTGTTCAGTTTTGATTGTAATAAGAGGTTTTCTTCATCAATCTCTATATTCATCTCACTTTCTACTTCCTTAGTTTGCTGCTAGCGGTAATCAGTACGAAACTCATGTTCAGTGAAATCCAACGACCTTCTTGGAAATTAGTGATTTCTTCAATATTAGACGTGGTTTCTTGGTCGTTGACACTAAAGTTCACAAGGTCGTGGCCCTTAAATACATATTTGTATAAGTATTTAACAAGCTTGACAGTGGAACATATTTCAACATTAATGTGGCAATCAAGTAACATCAGAAGGTACGGGTTATGAGAAACTACCCTTCTATTATCAACCCCATGTCTGGAAATTTTGACTTTTCTTCCATTATTTCTGCGTCTATAGCACGGATAACTGTCTTCACCATGGATAGTGAAAGGAGTAAAATCCTTTGGATAATGATTTTTGCATACACCATTTCTCATGCAAGGGCACTGTTTGTTCATAAAACCACAAGGACCGTGGATCATATGCTTAATGACAAGAGAATATAACCTGGAATTGTGATCAGGATTAGGTATTTCAGTTGATATGATTTTATCATAGGAATTTGGATTCAACAACTTAAATTGTGGCTGAAGTATTAGCAGCAAATGAGCATGAGGGAATCCACGCTTTTGAAATTCAATAACGTAAACAAATGCGGCAACATCTTTGAAAATACTTTTTTTTATCAACTCATTTTTTAGAATTTCAAATTTCGCTCTAAACACTCTGGATAATAAACCTGGTCTGTCTTGTGCCTTTTCGTGGAATTTAAGATTCTCTTATATTTCTTTCCGCATAGGGTTGCAAGTGATAGTGAGGAAAATATCTGGTTTGCCATATTTTTGCACTAGAGCCATTGCATCCAGATAACGCCATTTCATATCCCTTGGGCCGTCGATAAACGAAGCTAGGAGGACAACTTGCCGGCCAATTGTAAAAGCTTCAGTTTGACCAACATTAACGCTATCTAAAACAACTTGCAAAATTTTTGATCATATCTCGTTTTGTTTTTTCCTATGAAATTCAAGTCGTGATGTTTCAATCTTGATATAAGAACCAACAACGAATTGTTGTAGTAGTCTTAAGCTATGGAGAAGCATGGATTCGTCATAACTTCTCATTTGAAGTTGATAGCAGTAATACTCTCTGGCAGATACTAGACCATGTTTAGAGTGTGCTTCTTGAGTAACTAGTAATAGTAAGAAAAAAAATGAAAAATTAATTTGCGTAATTAGACAATATTTAGGAAACAAGGGAATAAGCAGACAACTAACCTATGTTTTTGAGAGCAATTAAATCAGCTGGTTCAGTAAAAGTACATAAAGGAGCAGTGCTTGTTTGATCGGAAACATTGGTCTTTGTTGTTTCATGGAATTAACCGCTTAATGCGAGGATGCCATCCTGATTCATCCCGTGGAAACAAAAGTGGATATTGAAGCGGGTTATAGCATGCATAATAAGATTGAATTCTATAGTTCGGACCTGAGTGAGTGTAGACTTGGATATGAGGAGATTTATCATGCTGTTCATCATTAGTTTCAGTCCATATAGCAGCTACTTGTGATGCAGTAGGAAGATTGTAAATGTGCTGATCAAGACCAAGATAACATCTGAGAACAATTTCGTGATTTTCAAGCGATGGAATATCTTTAAGACTTCGAAAGAACCTTGCATAAGGGTTATCTTCAAGAATTGTCATAATGAGCTTCAATGTACTTTCACGAATTTTATCAGAACTGCTGACCTTTTTTGTAGTTCTTCTTCATTATCAAAGAAATAAAGTTGGATTCCAAATACCTTATTGCTTGTCGGCACTAACCTGTCAAGGAAATGGTAAACTTGTCCTTGAACACAGAATGTATAAACTCCCTTTTTGTTTTTTGTGAGGTCATGATCATATCTGGCTCCATAGGAAGTGAAAGCTACATTGTTATTGTATGTACGAACATTCTTTCTGAAATGTTTTGATTCTTCGTGTAGCACCCCCTTACCATAGGGTATACACCGGGATGCCTGTAGGTCATTCCGACACATATCCTACGATAAGGGTGCACTACAAACAATCACTACTGTACCTCATATGGCATCAATAATTATACAGCATCAATATGAAAATCACTAATTTTTAAAACCATAAATTTCTTTTTCATTTCATAACATCAACAAAGCGAGAATGTACATAATCGCGCTTTTTCATTAATACGTACATAGCTTCAAAGAAAACTACTACAAAAACCTAGCTAGGTCATCCCTCAAAAATTCCAGTTGACCGATTTGTGTGCCATGACTCCTCTTGCCAATACGATCTACACCGCAGGAAAAGTTCCTCTGGAGCTAGAAGTTTACTCTCTCAGTCCTGAAAAATAATTTGCAATTTTAGGTGAGTTTGCGAACTCAGTGAGGAACCATCATCGATGGTTCACCCAATTCATGCATAGTCAAACAAATCATAGTATAGCATAACAACTCATTCATATGTACCACATGATTCCTTACATGAACACAAAGCCTTTGGCTTTTCACTCAAATCACAGATATTCACTCAAATGTATGCGTATGTGACCCTTTTTTTTCAATTTATTACGTTGTTGTGACCGAACACCTAAACTGTCCCAATAAGGGCGCATTATTCGTTGAGCCTGAGGATCTGAAGCACTGTGGGCTCGAGGCCCAAATACGTTGAGCTTTAAGCTCTCGGTGGCTGCTCCGGTCACAACTGCCAATTACTGATCATGCATTATGCATGGAATGCACATGGCAATATAAAGCAAAGTCCACATCATATTCGGTCCCAATTTACCACATTCACACAAGTAGTCACAATTAATCACATTCCAAATCACATATAACACTTCTATGTCATATTCTCCCAACACATCGGACACCTTCGGTCTGGAACCAGCATAGACAAACACAAAGCCCACTATTATTCTCCACAGTGTTATAAGTGCAAAATATAAACAATTAATAATCAAGAAACCGTCTAGGTTACTCACCAAATAGCTTCCGAGCTAATGTCGGGAAGTCTCGGCAACGTCCGTGGGATGACGTTCCAACTGTGTCTCTATAATAATCACAATATTCACATGTCACCAAATGCATAATTAGAAATATTAAATAATGCACATGTAGCAATTTAGATGTGTACAATGCATGTTCGTGACATTCCCGACATTTCCTATAATTCACATCACAAAAGATTCCCCTATGTCTTAGGAACCTATAGACACCATAATTACTCAATTTGGACCTCTATAGGTCCGGATATTGCCAAACTTTAATTAATTCTCTCTCTTGGATTCAATCCCTAAATCTCAATTAAATCCCACAAAGTTCACAATTCTACATAGAGAGGTAGATCATTGTCTTGTGAATAATGTGAAAATTGTGTTTGAAAAATTTATTGGAGTGAGTAACCTAGTTGGTTCCTCAATCTTTGTGTGTTTAAAATTATGTGCTTATGCCATGTGGAGTTAATGGAGGGTTTATGTGTTTGATTTTGATTGAATTTAGACCATAGGTATCTGAAATATTCGGGATCAGTTCACGTCTGCATTAGTGTCGTTCTGTCTTGTGTAAAATTGTATTTCTGCAGTTTCTACAGCATAGTACTATTATTGCAGAGGGCCCCAATAGGTGTTTTTGTAATGTGATTACTGAAAGTGTTCAGGATTAGCATTGGGCCCAATTTGGCTATGGATTTTTGTGCATGAATTGATTAAATACTGCTGAGTGCCTATTAATGATTGAAATTGTGTTATAATCGAAACTGTTTTCGAATTAAAGCGGGCCTAAATCGCCATCGATTTACGCATGTGATTGTTTTTTTTTAAAAATAAAAATGTCATACTAACTTTTTGAACAGTTTAACTGCTCTAGCATACCACCCTCGTGAGGCACGGGCTCGGATATTACCCTCGATGTCGAGTTTGGGTCTTGCGGGAGTGGGATGCTACACTTCGTCACTATTTAGAAACAAAGATTTTAAAGCATAAGGCATTTGAGGAGCAACAATAGAAATTTGTCCCGACGAGCAACAAAATGATAGAGGTTCAAGGTAAAATCGTTTTGCATTACAATATTGACAATCTGGAACAAAAGGGAGCTGTTGAGGTTCAACAGGTAAATTATGCAAGGATGTTAATGTTGAAGGAAAGGTACGGTGATTTATCCCTTCAAATGTATAAAAAGGACATTATCATTATGTGGACTAGTTACGTTGCAAATAGTTTAAATATAGTGAAAAAAAGGTACCTTCATTTATGTGATCAGCATGGATATCAATACATCGGTGACGTATTTGTTGATAAGAGGATTCGTGAGTCGGAAGTTGACCGGTGGAAGGTTCGCTATTAATGAAAGAATCGTTATGTTGACGAGTAATTGTTTGGTGAAGTGTCTATGAAGTGGAACATCTGTTTTTTGCAGCTCGAGTTTCTCTACGTCATTGTAACAATTCTTGTTTTTTTTTTTTTTTTATCATTTGCCATTTCAGCATACTTTTGACGTCTTTTAGCATTTCTATCCATATGTAAACACCTGAGGGATCGACATATTATGAACGTCTTTGATATATCCATTGATGATGTTGGATAAAAATGAATTGTTAGATATATATACAGACATACATACATAGATATATATATGTATATATATATATATATATATATATACATATAGATATAGATATATAGATATATATATAGACACAATATAATTAAATGTATATTATAAATCATATCATAGTAAACATGTAAAAAAGATTTTGTTTATGATCTAACAAACTATATGTGGAACAAACATGATTATAAATGATTTAAATAACCATAGCAGAATTTATAAAATAAATTTATTTAAGTTAACTACACATACCTTAGTACTCAAAGAATGTAGTAGAGAATAAGCGGGGATCTTTAATAAATGGAGTATAAATGCAATGTCGAGAATGTAGAACGGAGAATTTGATCTATTTAGGTTAATAAATAACTATAGCAGAATTTATACAATAAATTTATTTAAGATAAGTATATATACTTTAGTACTCGAAGAATGCAGCAGAGAATAAGCAGGGGACCTAATAAAAATGGAGTATAAATGCAGTCAGAATGTAGAACGCACAATTTGATAGGTAGAAGAATAGGGTAGTTGCGAGAAGTAAAGTTTGGGCAAAGAAAATGTTTCAGCGGTTACGGTAGATTTGATTTAAGGGTTAAGACAGGAGAAAACGTAAGAAGTTAGAATATAAAGGTGCCAGTGGAGGGTGTGCGAGGGCTAAAATTTCGATGTAAGTTATTTTAATGACAAAGAACTGGCCCTTGAATGATTGATTGATAAACAGATGCAAAAAAAGGCAAGCAATCATGGTAATTTCTGAATGCGTAGAGAAGAGTAAAAGCAAGCAATGATAGTAATCTCCGAAGAAGAGAAAATTATTGTAGAAGATCAACCTGTCAGAGGTAGCACGTGTATACTAATTACAAACATGCATAAACAAGTTGTTTGATTTGTTACGTTTGATATGAGGGAAGCGTTAAGTTGCAGAAGATAATTTAAGCAGTAAAAATTAAATGAATGGCTCAGATCCTCTGGCAAAGGCTAGGTACAGAGTAGACCTGGAAAAACGGGCGGGTCACCTGTTTACCCGCCTATACCCGCCCTAACAGTCCGGGTATGGGTTGGTATATTTTTTTACCCGATTCATATTTACCCGTACCCGACCCACCCGTTGATTTTGCGGGTGGGTCGGGTCCAACCCGCGGGTACCCGCAAAATTATATACCACCTTCTTCATCAAACTATTGAAAATCAATCCCCCACCTTCACTACTTCGTCCCCACTACAAATTGCAGCCGTCCTTTTCAATCAACTACTATCGCCTCTCCTCTCTACTCCTTTCCACACTCTACAGACTTGTCCTCTCAATCTTGTAAGTATATAAGAAAAAATTCTTCTTTTCATGTTTGGCTCTTTATTTGTTGCCCCTTTTATGTTTGGATGAGCTACTGTAATTCTCTTTTTTAGCATTTGACCTATCAACATGTGAACACATAAAGCCACAAAACAAAATAAAAAAATAGGTGTTGAGGATAACTAGCAGATGTGTATTGGTTAGGAAATCAAAGCTCAATTTCTTTATTTTTTAACTAGAAAAAGGAATAAGGATTGAGGTGGGTTATTCGCTTATTGCTGCAGGTAAGAATAGTTTAATGGCGGAATGGTTCATACATGTAGTTGTCGACCACTTTGTGAAAGTTTGGTAATTTCATATTGTTTTATATTATTTCAAGTTTGTTTTATATATGAATTCCACTTTGTAATGTTACTAATGTACATGTGTTTGTTTGTTATAACAATTAAACTGTGTGTAAATTTCTTTAAGGAGAGAATTAATTAATTTTTTGGTATGATTACAAAAGAGATGAAGACAAATTTATTTAATTAATTCATAATACAAATGTTTGATTTATTTAATATATTGCTCTTTTTTTAATTGTGTAGAGCATTTATTGACATGGAAGGGTGTTCGGATACGGTTGATATGGTAGTAAGCGACCTTGGTAGTAAGGTAAAGAGACCTTGTCTTGATTCTAGTACTAATTCTACGAGTAAGCGTAGAACATCAGATGTTTGGAAGCAATCTAAAATAATTTTTGATGAGAATGGGAGTCAGAGGGTAAAGTGTATGCTTTGCCCCAAATCTTACGCATACGGTAGTTCTAGTCATGGGACTAAAAACATGTTGCGTCATATGTTAGATTGTCCTCCACGTCCACCTGAAACCAAGGATGTAAATCAAATGATGATTGATTATGAGAGTAAATTGAGACGCAAAAAGATTAGCCAAGAGATTTTTCGTGAGAAAATGGCAATAACAATTGTTAAACATAATTACCCATATTCAATGGTGGAGCATGAGGGGCTTAGGGATATCTTTTACTACTTGAATCCCGATGTGAAGTCTTATACTAGGAACACTGCTAAGATGGATTGCTTAAAGTTGTATAGAAAGGAGAAGGTTAAAACTAAGTTAGCTTTAGAGAGGGTTCATAGTAGAATGTGTTTGACTTCAGATGTTTGGACTTCTTCTACATCCAAGGGGTACATATCTTTAACGTCTCATTATGTGGATGAAAATTGGGTGTTACAAAGTAAGATTATCAACTTTTGTGATATTCCTCCTCCACACTCAGGGAATGTTTTGTCTGAAAAAGTGTATGGGTTCATAAAAGAATGGGGAATTGAAAAGAAAATCTTCTCTCTTACATTAGACAATGCAAGCAATAATGACAAGATGGAAGACATTTTAAAGACCCAACTTTCTTTACAAGGTGTGTTGCTATGTGGTGGTGATTTTTTTCATGTGCGATGTTGTGCACATATCTTGAATCTTATTGTTCAAGAAGGGCTAAAAGTTGCTAGTGAACCTTTACAAAAGATTCGAGAAAGTGTGAAATATATTAAAGGAAGCGAGGTAAAAATCAAATTTGGAGAGCTTGTCGAACAATTTGGTGTGAGAACCGTGAAAGGACTACGATTGGATGTTTCCACTAGATGGAATTCCACTTTTTTGATGCTTGAAAGTGCCTTGATTTATCGTCTTGTGTTTGGTCATTTGGCTTTGATAGATCCCAATTACAAATACCATCCATCGGAGGAAGAGTGGGATAGAAGCGGAGAAGATATGCAAGTTTTAAAACCATTTTATGACATTACTACTCTTTTTCGGGTTCCAAATATCCCACAACAAACTTGTATCTTCAAATGTATGGAAAATTCAATTGTGCTTAATCAAGAGATGGAGAGTAGGGATGAAGTTGTTAGTAGCATGGAAAGACAAATGAAACCCAAGTTCGATAAATATTGGGATTCTTATAGTATTGTATTAGCAATTGCAGCTATTCTTGACCCTCGCTTCAAGTTTCCATTTGTGGAGTTTTGTTACAAAAGACTTGGTGCTCATTGGGATCCATATAGAAAGTTGGAGCTTGTTAGAGAGAGATGTATAAGCTTTTTGAAGCTTATGAGGTTCAACACTCTTCTAAAGTAACCATGGCCCATTCATCCATTGAAAGTGGTCTCGATCCACTTAGCCTTGCAACTAAAGATGTTATATCCGTAAGTTACTACTCATTATACTTTTCAATTTTATATATTTGTGATTAATAAAATATTGTTTCTTGTATAATTTTGCTTATCAAATTTCAATATTTTATGGTGCATGTAGAATTTGACAACTATGAGAGTGAATTTGTTGTTACTGAGAAGTCTGAATTGGATCTTTATTTGCAAGTGCCAAGGCTTGATCGCATCAAAAATCTCAATTTGGATATCTTGGAACATTGGAAGAGCATGGCTGAACGTTATCCAATACTTTCCTTGATGGCACGTGATATATTGAGCATACCAATAACAACTGTTGCTTCAGAGTCGGCTTTTAGTATTGGTAGCAAAGTACTGAACAAATATCGAAGCTCACTTCGACCAGATAATGCAGAATCTTTGATATGCACTCGGACTTGGTTGAGTGGATATAATTCATATGGGATTAAAGGTAAAATGTGAACTCAATAAATCTTTAAAATGTTGGCATAAGATATTTATCATTTATGTTTGTTAATTGTAGATGATGAAGTGGATGAAGATCGTCTTCTTGTGCCATTAACCAATTCGGAGAATGTGGAATCATTGGAATCCACCAACACCATTGATTCATGAACGTTGCTTGAGGTATTTTTACATATATTTTATATCATTGGAATATTTTTGGTTTTTTCTTTAGGGATTTTATATGTTGTTGTTTATAGTGATATTTTATTGATTATTTTATTTGGAGGGAATAATATGAATTTTATTTTTAATTGCATTCAGGGATTGGATTGTAATTGCTTTCCGTGGAAGAAGTGTATGAGAAGATTGAAGAACAAACTTTAATATGATGGAAATCAATAACTAGTGGTTTTTATGTTGGCATTGATAAATTAAATTTGATGTTTGTATGTGTTGTTATAACGTATTGTTATTGTGTGGTGTGTGTTGGATTCATAGATTGGGATGGTTTTAATTTACATATATTTTGTAAGTTTAGCTTAATTTATACTATTTAGATAAATTTAGCTTGATTTATATTAGTTTCATTTGTATTAATTAACTTAATTAAATTTGGGTCGCTAAATATATCAATTCAGTGACATTTTAAACACGCAAAATACGCCCATTTAATGAAAATTTAAACTTGTTGAATAAGTTTATTAATTGAAATTTAAAAAATGAAAAATAAAAAAATATATAGCGGGTAACCCATGGTTCACCCATACCATTGGGCAGGGTATGGATTTTCAAAATCATTACCCGTTTCTATAAATTTACCTGCGAACCCGTACCCGTGTGACCAGTACCCGTGAGACCTATACCCATACCCGGATCACCCGCCCGTTTGTCAGGTCTAGTACAGAGTACGTGGGCAAGAGGATCAACTCTCGTAAAAACAGCACCGGATCTTATAACAAATTTTTAATATCGTAATAATTTGAAACTAGTGTCCGCTTCATACATTTTGGTGGTCACCGTGTCTTTCCTTGTGAGAAGTAAAAACATTTTGGTGGTGTCGAGAAATCTATCAGCTATCAATTGAAACGTCAATCTTTGTTCTGGTGCTCTTCTTCTTCTCTAATTCTGCTCATGTTTGTTTACTTCTGCAATATGTTATTGGCGGTATTTGACATTATTATAGCAGTTAGAAGATCATTCGATACAGGAAAAACACATCTCAATATTGTGTGATCACAGGACTGGTATCAACGAAACGTCAATCTCTGTTCTGATCCTCTTCTTCTTCTCTAATTCTCCTCATGTTTGCTTACTTCTGCAATATGTTATTGGCAGCATTGGACATTATTATAGCAGTCAGAAGATTATTCGATACAAGAAAAATACATCTCAATGTCTGGTTTATACATTTCGGGGGTTAGCGTGGCTTTTGTTGTGAGAAGTAAATTTTTTTTCCGGTCTCCAGAAACCTATTACCTATCAATTGAAACGTCAATCTTTGTTCTGGTCCTCTTCTTCTCTAATTCTCAAAATTTACGCGGTCTCCAGAAATCTATCACCTATTAATTGAAACGTCAATCTCTATTCTGGTCCTCTTCTTCTCTAATTCTCCTCACGTCTGCTTACTTCTGCAATACGTTATTTGTTGGATCCCAAATTTTTCTTGGAAGGTAGAACTATTATATGTGAAATGTTGGAGGTGAAAATTTGGAAAATATAGTTGGAACATGTTCATTGAGCATGCTTCGATGTTTTGGCCATAAAATTTTCTCTAGTTACCGAAATGAGACGATTTTTGATTCGGATTAAACTAGAGAAATAGGGCTACAATTGTTATGAAGAAATTGAGTTTCAATTTTGTCTTTAAGAATGTCAATTTTAGGATGGAAATAATGTGCTGGGAAATGTGTTAGCATAAGACGAGTCTGAAATATATTGAGCATAACTTTTGATGTAGTGCTCCGAATTGAATGATTTTGGTGGGGTTATGAAATTAAGACAATGATGAAAATTTTTCTAGAAGGAAGTGTTAGCAAATTCCCTCAATTGTTCTATGAGAATTAGTTAAGAAGTTAGAAGTATAAGATATGAGTTTAAAAGACCAAAGGAGGGTAAAATGGGAAAAGACCAAATAAATAGGTTTTAAATAAGAAGAATAGGAGAGTTGCTGTGAACCATAAGAAAGAAGAGTTAGTTGAAGTTAGAATTGAACTAAGTTAGTTGGGTCATTAAAAGCCAACCAAGGGCATAGTTGGACAAGGGCTTTAAGTGAAGGGCATAATGGGCATAGAAGGAAGATAGAAGAAGACAAAATTTAGAGGAGAAGGGGGCATTGTCGTGGGCTGCCAAGGAGAAGAGGAGAAGAGAGAGAAAAGTGGGAGAAATAGAGAAGAAGAAGGAGGTTTCGAAAATCCAAGAGGAAAGGTGGAAAAATCGTGGAAAGGAGGAGAAAATCAAAGCTTCTAAAGTAAGTTATCCTATTTTCTTCTTGATTTGTTGAAGAAAAGGGTATTGTGTTGTGAATGGGGAAGAACCTAGAGAGAGAGAGAGGGATTTTCTTGGATGAAGAATAAGATGGAGAGACCTTTGGATTTCTTTGAGTTTCTAAGCTAGTGTTGTGATTTCTAACCTATAGGAGATATGGGTAGGTTGGATTTGTGTTTAATTAGGGTTATGACTTTTGGGGTTTTGTTAATTAAGGGAAAATTTGGGGATTTTCCCAATTGGATTGAAGGTATGAATTTTGTTTGTGTATAGGCAATCAAGAGGCTATTCTAGAGCAAGGAGAAAGAAACCATTGATTTTGGAGATTGCAAGGCTAAGGTGGGTAAATTATTTATGGTTTTTGTGCAAAATGAGCAAATGCTTGTATATGCATTGTATGTGACTTGTTCGCATATTTGTTATGTTGATATGATGTATATCATGATGATTAAACCATAGAAATGTGATTATGCCATGTTATGTATGAATGAATGCTTGACATTTGGATAAGAATGTATGACATTGAATGAAATCATGGCATTTTGTTATGTATGAATGAATGCTTGACATTTGGATAAGAATGTATGCCATTGAATGAAATCATGGAATTTTGTTATATGAACATTTGAATTGGATTATGTGCTTTGTTTGGGCTGAGAGGAACCGTTTCGAGTCACGTGCACGTCGACGTCAAAGCCTTATCCCTACTGCCGCTTGGCCCACGAGATCCGAGAATGGACTCATTTCGATTCACGCGTAAACTTCAGTTTAAATCGCTTTGTTCACGGAACCCTCTAGCCATTGAAATGTGCATTGCATTTGATGTTCTAAGTTGCCTTGAAATGAATTACATTTAGTGTGTGAAGATGATTTGAAATTATGAGTTGTCAACTGCTTTGTGAATGTTGGATTCTCATTGTTATATACTTATGCCTAAACATGCTAGTATGTATATGTATTTGGTTGATTGTGTGGCTCAATGCCATTGACTATAAATGGTTTAGCCACTGAGCTGTGAAGCTCAACCCATTTTTCCCCATTCCTTAGGTGCAGAACAAGAAGAATTAGCGATCCTTGCAAGACAATTGGACAACTTCGAGATAGATAGCCTTTGTACTAAGCTAGTTTGAATTCTTTGTATAGCTTAATAGGTATGCTGAACATTGAGCATTCATTTGTATTGTTCTCAATTTGTGATGTGTATTTTGATTTGTAAATAAAGTTTGTTCAATGATTTACTTTGCATAGATATGAGAACAGGAAATTGAGGATTTCCTTTTGTATATGTATATGTCTTTTAAGGTTGGAATTTATGATAATGAAAATGGCTTGTGTGTATGCATATGATTCTTCGTTGAGATTTTAAATTGTTGTTCATTTTAGAATAGGATGTTAGCGATTGGAAAGACTTCATGGGATGAATTAATTGAGTTGGAATTAAGCAAACTTAAAAAGGAAATCCTTTGAGTTGATGAACTTTCAATATGAGTGTTATATATGTGTGAGATATTATGGAGAAGCAAGAGAGGAGCTTGGTGATTGATAAGATGTTATTGAATTTAAGAAATTATATGAATTGAGGTGGAGTGATGTATGAATGCCAATTGGAGGATGAATGGCTGGGAATGATGTTGTGATAGAAGAAGTTAGTTGGGATGAATGTGCTAAGTTTTCATAAGGGAAATTGTATGTCCTGAATTCCAATGAAAAAATGTATCGATCTAGGTATAATTAGCCAAAGTGTCCTTCTTGAAGGTTTTAGTTCGTCTTTATAGCTTTCCAACGCTATAAAGTGTGCAAGTTTTCGAGATCGGAGTTGAGAGTTATGCTTATTACAAGTTAGGATGTCGTATAGGATTAAATTCCCGAACCATTTGAGTTTATGAAGTGATATCGGGCTCGAAAGAGTGGATTTTTGGCAAGGTTATGAGTATATGAGAAGTTAGGATGGATTTAGGACCCCTTTGGAGGGGTCTTGGAGGGTGAAATTTTGCTATACCCGAAGGTTACACGGTCTGCCCGTGTGAATTTACACGGGCCATGTATTTCCCAGCGCAGTGACACCCTTCCCACCCGTGGGTTACACGGGCTGTGTGATTTTTACATAGTCCGTGTAATTCGACCCCAAAACGACATAATTTCAAAATTTGGTCTTCATGAAAGTTTTATCCCTAGATGTCTACTTTCTAACTGTCCAACAACAAAGTCAATCAGATATCTATAGTGAGAGTTATGATGTTTGCGCCAAAGTATGTTCAGTAAGAATCAGGATATGAATATATCGGATTCGTTTGGCCATAACTCCTTCGTCTGACCTCCAAAAGAGACGATTCTTGAGGCGTTAGATTCCTAACACGTTTTTCTACCTCTCCATAAGAATTTGTATCAATTGGAGTTGAATTCAAAAAGTTTGATGGAAAGGAAGTGAGGGGTCGGATAGGAGAGCTTGATCGGGCTATGAATATACTTTCAATTTTTGAGCATATCTTGAGTTATAGAGCTCCGATTGAGGTGGTTCTTGCTTCTAAATGAACTAGAGACTAAGGGATACCATTTGGAAGAAGTCAATTGTGATTATGTTTGTGATTTCGTTGTGTAGGCTCGCCTTTGTGGCTTGTATGTCATACGAATGGAAAATTTTTCTGTTCTTTTGATTAGGGTTATAGAGCTTGGAAGTCCGCTTATGTTTTTGTTTACGGTTCGAGGGTTGGGTTCCGAAAACGGATGCCAACATTATTGGCAGGATTTCACATTATTATAGCGGTTAGAAGATTATCCGATTAAAAAAAACACATCTCAATGTCTGGTTCATACATTTGGGGGGTTACTGTGTCTTTCCTTGCCACAAGTAAAAAATTTTGGCAGTCTCCAGAAATCTATCACCTGTCAATTGAGACGTTAATCTCTGTTCTGGTCCTCTTGTTCTCTAATTCTGATTACGTTAGCTTACTTCTACAATACGTTATTGGCAGGATTCGACATTATTATAGCAGTTAGAAGATTATTCTATACAAGAAAAACACATCTCAATGTTGTGTGAGCCCAGCACTGCTATCAACCCGACAAATAGAACGAGAGTAAGAGGAAGTAGGGCAAACCAAAATTAGATGAAGCAGTGAAAGCCAAACTGAGGCCGAAGTAGAAGCGAAACAAAGACGAAGCGGAAGTGAAAGTAAGACGAAGGGCGGTGATAAAAGTAAGCAACAACAAGAGGCACCGGTTGAATTTAGAAAAACATTTTTTATATTATAACATAATTATGATATCAATAAAAACAAATATGCAATGAACAAGTATTGTTAAGTGCGTTAAGGAGCTAAAAATTTACATCTCCCTATTAATGATTATCATATAGTTAACTAATTAAATAATTGAAACAATAATTAGCTTTTTATAAACACAGAGGCAAAAGTAAGACATAAGTGCACAGATAAAAGTAACTCAAAAGTAAGACGAAGTGGATAGGCAAAACCGAGACGAAGCGGAGAAGTAAAACATCAGACGATAGAAACTAAGACGAAGTAGAGTCAAACCAAGATCACAGAAAAGTCAAAATAAGACGATAGAAAAAAAGACGAGACCAAGGGTGGTGATAAAAAGTTAGCAAAAACAACAATCAGCGTGGAGACAAAAGTGATGCATAAATAGGGGAAAACATTAAAGTGAGACGTAACCAGAAGTCATAGAAACATGAAGCGAAAGTCAAACTAAGATGAAGGCAGAAAAAATGAAGGCGAAGGACAAAGACAAAAATAAGACGAAGGGCAAAAATAAGACGAAGCGGGGATAGAAAAATAAGTCAAAGCGTAGGAGGTAAAACAAGACGTATAATCTGACAAGGCTGAAGTAATGAAAGTCAAAGCGAGGCAGAAGCAGAAGCGAAACTAAGACGAAGGGGAAGTTAAACTAAGACGAAGGACGGTGATAAAAGTAAGCACAAAAAAGAGGCAGTGTCGAGACAAAAGTGAGACGACTAAGACGAAGCAGAAACTAAGAGGATGCGGTTGAATTTAGAAAAGCGTTTCTTATGTTATAATATAACATAATTATGATATCAATTAAAACAAATATGCAATGAACAAGTACAGTATAATACTAATTAATCCGTTATTATGTAGGATATTATACACATTTATGATGCTGTACCCCATTTTTGAAGCTAGCATTTGGAAGCAAAACACAGAAGATGTTCCAGCCAAACTAAGACGATGCTGACATCATACTAAGACGAAGAGTATAATTTTCTGTACAGAACTCAGATTCAGACGTTGTATGATGAATAGAAAGAGGACTTCAAGATCTACAACTCTCATGAAGACCTCAAAGAGCAATTCTGTCATCTAGAGGATCAAATTTCGACCAGAATATGTTCTAGCCAAACTAAGACGAAGATGACGTTATATTGAGACGAAGAAGTTGTCATACTAAGAAGAAGGGTATAACTTTCTGTACATAACTCAGATTCAGACGTTCTATATGTGAATAGAAAGAGGAATTCAATATCTACAACTCTCATGAAGACCTAAAAGACCAATTCTGTCATCTAGAGGATCAAATTTACACGAGAAGATGTTCTAGCCAAACTAAGACGAAGCTGACGTCATGCTAAGATGAAGCTGACGTCATACTAAGATGAAGGGTATAACTTTCTGTATAGAACTCAGATTCAGACTTTCTATATGTGAATAGAAAGAAGACTTCAAGATATACAACTCTCATGAAGACGTCAAAGACCAATTCTGTCATCTAAAGGATCAAATTTGCATGAGAAGATGTTCTAGCCAGACTAAGACGAAGCTGACGTCATACTAAGATGAAGGGTATAACTTTCTGTACAGAACTCAGATTCAGATGTTCTATAGATGAATAGAAAGAGGACTTCAATATATACAACTCTCATGAAGATCTCAAAGACCAATTCTGTCATCTAGAGGATCAAATTTGGAAGAGAAGATGTTCTAGCCAAACTAAGACGAAGCTGACGTCATTCTCATGAAGACCTCAAAGACCAATTCTGTCATCTGGAGGATTAAATTTTGACCAAAAGATGTTCTAGCCAAACTAAGACGATGTTGATGTCAAACTAAGATGAAGCTGACTTCATACTAAGAGAAAGGGTATAACTTTCTGTATAGAACTCGGATTCAGACGTTCTATAGATGAATAGAAAGAGGACTTCAAGATCTACAACTCTCATGAAGATTTCAAAGACCAATTCTATCATCTAGAAGATCAAATTGGGACCAGAAGATGTTCTAGCCAAACTAAGACGAAGCTGACGTTATATTAAGACGAATCAATCTTTACAACTTGTAAAGCTAGTATCTCCCAACTCCAATATCCAAAATGTTAATTGTGTCAAGGAGCTCAAAATTACCATCTCCTTATTAATTCATTAATTAATTAATTGAAATGATAATTAGCTTAATATAGGGGCAGAGACAAAAGTAACACATAACGCACAGATAAAGTAAGTCAATAGTAAGACGAAATGTATAGGCAAAAGTGAGACGAAGCAGAGAGGCAAAACATCAGACGATTGAAACTAAGACGAAGCAGAGGTAAAATAAGATCACAGAAATAAAACTATAGAGAAGCAAAAATAAGAGCAAGGTTCGTCAGAGTTAACGGTAACAGTAACGGCAGGACAACTGGTAATTTCTGTCACGAAAATTTTTTGGAGGGATAGCGTGTTAGAGCCTTGAGAATACTACCTAGTCTAGAAGTCTCATCGCTCATAACATACCTTGAGATCGACTCTTAAAAAACTCTCAAGAAAAACTTTTCATTACCCTGTTTCGATATTAAACCTTCCCTTGCTCTCACTCTCAATTTCAGAAATTAACTTCACCTATTTCAGAAATACATTTGTGCATTTAGTTATTTGTTAACCACGAAAAGAAATGGAGCAATTGTTGGACCCCGAACTTTCAGTAGAAATTAGAAATATTAAATGGAATTAAATGAGTGTGTTTGTATAGGTATTGTGTTATAGATGTTATTGTACTTAAAGGAGATTGATGAGAAATGAAGTGATTGATTTTGATGATTTTGAAATTTGAGTAGAGTTGTATGAGTTATGAAAGTCAAAATGAACTAGTTGATTGAAATGGAAGTTGAAAAGCAAGAAATGATTGGTGAAAGTGTTATATTTTGGAGAATTAAGAAATTTGACCTTTGGAGTAAAGAGTTGACTTTTGATTTAGGCAGATTTTGAGAAAATGATCTACATAAAATTTGTAGCTTATGTTGAGAGCTTTTCGTAGCCATAAAGTATACTATTTTTTGATATCGGGATTGAAAGTTATGATCTTTGAAAGTTAAGTGTATTTTGCCTTGGTTTTGGAAAATGCTCTAAGTGTAGGATTGTATATGTTGTGTTTTGAGGCAATTTTCGTACTGATGTGGTTTGAATTGGAGTAAATCGTTACATGAAAGTTATAGAGAATTTGAATAGCTTTAAAATCATGTATGATATGCGATTTTTGGTTGTGGAGGTTGAAAGATATGATAATGTGAAATTTGGATATTGCTTAGGTGATGGCTATCAGGACAGAAACTTCGATTGAAAAATTAACTTATCTAGAGGTCGAAGTTGCTTTGGAGTCCTTCATGAACATTGTAGAGATTGTTTTTATCTTTCCATTGATATAAAGCACGAAAATATTGGACAAGGGAGTAGAAAGTTATGATTGTTAGAAGTTTTGATGCTGTTTAGTGTGAAGCAGATCGACCAGTCACTTTGTGTGGAGTTTTTGACCCATTTAGAGGTCGATCTGATTTTTAAGGCCTTAATAAAAGTTGTAGAGGGTTCTTTTACCTTTCTATAGACACCGAGTTTGTCAAATTTGGAGTTTTGGTTCAAAAGTTATGATGTTTTCAAGTTGAGGTGATGTGTAAAGTTTTGAGGAGATTATCGATCGGTTATCTTCGAGCTCATTTTTGACCCATTTAAAGACCGAGCTTGTTTGTGAGTCCTTATTGAAAATTATAGATCTCTCTTTTATCTTTCCAACGGTACCAAGTTTGTCCAATTTGGAGCTCGGAGTCAAAAGTTATGAGAGTTGGAAGTTTGAAGGTCGGATTGGGTGCCGACCGACCTCTGTTGGCCGACCTCTGCTGGCCGATCTCTATTGGCCGACCAACCTCTGTTGGCCGACCGACCTCTGATGGCCGACCGATCTTCGTTCTGGCCGAGCTCTGACCTCCCTTCACTCTTTTGGCTATAACTTCTTCGTCCGACATCCGATCGAAATGATTCTTATTTCTAATTAAACTAGAGAGATGGCCCCTCTATTGGCCGACCTCTATTGGCCGACCAACCTCTGTTGGCCGACCGACCTCTGATGGCCGACCGATCTTCGTTCTGGCCGAGCTCTGATCTCCCTTCACTCTTTTGGCTATAACTTCTTCGTCCAACATCCGATCGAAATGATTCTTATTTCTAATTAAACTAGAGAGATGAGTCTACAAATGTTATGAAGGATCTGAGCTATAATTTAGCCTCTAAGACTTCCAAATACAGGTCAGAAGTTCAGTGTAGTGTTTAGTCCCAGTGTTGTGGTGGCTGAACAGTGTTCAGTATTTTGGATATATCTCGATACCTAGAGCTCGTATTGAGTTGATTATTGTTTCTAATTAAACTAAAGACATGGGGCTACAAATGTTATGAAGGATCCAAGCTATAATTTAGCCTCTAAGACTTCCAAATACAGGTCGGAAGTTCAGTGTAGTGTTCAGTCCCAGTGTTGTGGTGGCTGAACAGTGTTCAGTATTTTGGATATATCTCGATCACTAGAGCTCGGATTGAGTTGATTCTTGTTTCTAATTAAAATAAAGACATGGGGATACAAATGTTATGAAGGAGCCGAGCTATTATTTAGCCTCTAAGACTTTCAAATTCAGGTCGGAAGTTAGGTGTAGTGTTCAGCCTCGAGTCTGAAGAACATACTTCAGTATTTTTGAGATATTTTGAGATATAGAGCTCCGATCGACTTGATTCTTGAAGCGATGGATTCGTAAGAAATAGAGGGACATTTTATAGAAGAAAGTTTTGTTAAAGTACTTCATGTACCTGATCAAAATAATGAGACAAGATGTCAATTTTAAGGGCAATTTTGGAAGTTTGCTTAAAGGGTTAAGTTTATAGGCTTAAATGGAGGGGCATATGGGTCATTCCTCATTCATTAAATGACATGGAAATATAAAAGCAAGAGGGCTGTCATTGTTTGAAGGAGAATCCACGACACTTAAGAGACAAAAGAAGAAACAGAACAAGAGAAAGAAGAGAGAAGGGAGAGCACTTTCGGATGAGAGAAAATGAAAGAGAAAGAGAGGGAAAGCATAGGGTTTTCGATTTTTGGGAGATCTCAAGGGGATTTTGAGTTGTTTCAAGGGAAAAAGGATGGAAGATGATGAAAGCTTCCTTCCAAACTAAGATATATCCAAAAATGGTGAAGGATGAGGTAAGACCCGAAATTTTGATTTGTGAATTTTGGAAGATTTTTGGTGTAGAATCATGGAAAATGATATGGGTTTGTGTATTATGGAGTCAATTTTGGTGATTCCTAAGTATTATGGGTTTAATTTTGGATGGAAATTAATTAGGGTTTATGCCAAATTTTAGAATTTGGGGAATTTGGAAATTCTTGCTTTAGATAGCTTGGAAAAGTGATGAATTTGGGTTTCCTATAGTTAATTTTGAGGATTATGATTTTTATGTTGTTGAATTTTAATGTTTATGGTTTAGGGAAATTTCAATTGGAAGAAAGAAAGAAGCAAGGGTCAAATTGAAGCTAAGGACAAGCTTCTAGCATCGATTTGAGGTGGGTAATGTGTTTATAATTTGAATTTATAAGCCACTACTGCTTTCTTTAAATAAAGAGATTTTTCTGATTTCAATTTCATCATAAATGTTGCATCATTGTATGAATGATTTGAAAAATCATTTTTGATTCAATACATGGACTTTGGATGAATTGCAACATACATTGTGTTATGCCTCGAAAGATTACATGGCATTTCGTATATGCGGAAAAGATCATGCGAGAAATGATTTTGAGCATGATATGTGTTTTTGTGTGGGCGAGAGAGGAACGTTGTGTTAGTCACGTGCACGTCGACATCTAGCCTTATCTCGGCTGCCTGCTTGTGGGCCTACGAGATCTGAAATCGGACTCGTTGTGTTTACGGTATAAACTTCGGTTTATCCGTCATGTTTACGGAACTCTCGAGCCATTTATGTGCATTGCATATGTGATATGACATTGCATCTATAAATTGTCAAGTTGATGCATTCATGTTTTGTAATCTATGGATTTATGGCTGAAAGCCTAAGAATCATACGTTTTACAAACTGCGAGTTTAACTACAGCAAGAAAAGAACTTTTCAAAACGTGCTTTACGGATTTCAAAGAAATGTTTTTCTAAGACCAGAGAAGGAAAAAAAAAGATTTCAAGGGTTTTTGCTTACCTATTCGTTTTATAAACGTATTATCCACGAGCTTTGTGCTCACCCCCTTTCATCCCCATCTCCAGGTTTTCGAGCGGGAGATCGGATGAAAGAATGTCAAGACGTGTTATTCGATTTTGTATCGTTTGTATTTTGTGAAAATGGGATTTTGTATCGGTTTGTATAACCTTTGGTTTTGTCAATTATTGTATTACAAGTATTATTATGGGATTGTATTATGAATTCGGACATGTGTATTGATATAAGTTATGAATGGGATCTGGATATAGAGATGATTGATTATTGGGTTTGGATTGATTTGATTTATGAAAGGGTGTATAAATTGTAATTCAATTATGAGATTTGGATGAGGCTATTGAGTTATGGTATTGCACATGAATATGTTATATAAGTTTTGTATGTTCAATTGAGATATAAGCATGATTTGTATATGGAAAAATATGAATGAATGTGTATTAGACATTGGATAATGCGATTGTATGTGGATGTAAGTGGATTGAGGATATTGAAGTCACTTGTAAGAGATGGAATGAAAATGAAAGAGAAAAAAAAGGAATGTGTACACGGATTGGATTAGTTTCGACTGATAGTCTTAAGGTTTCCAATGCAAACGCTTTCTTTGATATTTGTTCATGGATGTCGGAAATTGATTTCGATTCGTTTTGATCCGAAGTTTGCTTCGTTTCGATTTGCTTCCGCTTTGTGTTATTCGATTCGCCTTCGGATTCGATTTATCCGATTTGACAATTGATTCGTATCTGATTTGATTTCGCTTTATGTTTCGTTTTCTTGCTTTGATTCGATTCATATTGGTTCGTATTCGTATTCGTTTTCCGTTCCTCCGATTGGGATCCGGTTTTCGGATCGAGTCCCAATAGCAATGGATCACAGCAGACCGTCTGGTTGATTTCGAGTCCTTGAAGATGAACCAGATGGATATAGAAGCGAAGATTGTAGCAGATGGATGGAAGAAGTTCTTCGAGATAAATGACAGTATATACGAACGAGGTATACAATTTCTAGAAGAACGTTGAGTCAATCAAAAATACTTTAGTGTCAGCCGTGGACGGGTTGTCCATCATCGTGGCGGTGGACGAAATCGAGAAGGCTACTGAGTGTGCATGTGCAGGAGTAAAGCTCGCTCACAAGGCTAAATGGATGACTCATGCTAGCACGAATGAGATTGATATTAACCGACAACTATATTGAAGTAATAACCCAAAGGAAAAGAAGGCCTCAAGTCTTGTGCCGAAGGCTAGGCTTCTGCACTTACTTCTCTGTCATTATGTTTTGCAAAGGACAGGATCGAGAAATCTGGTGACAACGTTAGATGAGCAATTTATATATCATCTACTCAATCACCAGTCCATAGACCTTCCATATTTTATCTTCCATTATATCATAAAGTCCAAGAAAGACTGGACCGACCTACCATATGTCATGATGCTGATGAGAATCTTCAGAGATTGTGGAGTTAGCCTGGACATTGGGAACAGGATGATGATGAATATCAAAAGCAAGATCAATGCTGCAACTATTAAGAGAATGGGTTTGAAGAATCTAGAATCAGAAGACTCATATTCTAGCCAGTTAGCAAAATCAGAGAGGCAAACGACCTTGAAGAGAAAGGGGGAAACACTGCTTTCGGACAAACCCAAGCAGGGAAAAAGCTCGGCTAGAGTACGAAGCGTCCGTCAAGAAAAGGGAAAGGATAGAAAAGAGTTGAGTCAGGGTGGAGACTCTGAGACGCAAGCACCGGAGACTGTAATTTCAGAAGCTTAGACTAAAAAGAGGTTGGAATTTCTAAACAAGGAAATTCAACCTCAACAACAGACTTCTCCACTGATCAGAGAGAAAAAGAAACCGAAGGCTGTTATTTTAGAAGCTGAGACTGAAAAGAGGTTGGAATTTCAGAACAAGGAAATTCAACCTCAACAACAGACTTCTCCAGTGATAGAAGAGAAAAAGAAGCAGAAAAGATGTCAAAAGCAGAACACTGCTTCTGTTGTTCAATGGAAGAAAAGGGTAGTTGAACACAGTAGAGCACAGGTAAATCGTTCTCAACCACTGAGAAAAGAGGATTTAAAGATGAAAATTATTGAAGAAGTTGAACCTGTGAGTAGTAGTAGCTCTCTAATGATTAGAGAAATCCGGAATAGGTCAGTGAAGCTACAATTTGAACCAATCTTGGTAGATAGTAGTACAATGCATCTGTTGAATTATCATGAGAAGAGTATGTGTGAGTTTCTGAGACATGAAGGGACCAGACCATACCCTACACAGATTACAAAGCAAGTACATACTATTTTCCCGATCACAAAGCAAACTGTGATCAAGGTTGTGCCTGACCTACAACCTTATTTTGTTCGTAATTGGGAAAAAGGGAAGAAGAAAATGTATCCTGAAGGGAAGAAGGGTGATTTGATTGAAGATGAGATTGCATATGAAGTCAGAAACATAGATGAGGCATACTTTGGAGTTCAGCAGAGTGGAGCCTATGCCTCCCGTTACATTTCAAAGGCATCAGGAAGTAATTTTGGTCGCCGGACGACGGAGGAAACTTGTGAGGTAGTTGGCAAAATTATAGAAGGAGACTACAGAACGACTCTTGTGCACTTAATTGAGTTGTGTGTCATCCTTTGCAGAAGCAGTGCACCTACTTGGACGACAAGTTCCAAGACTACTTGGACCTGATGACCTCGATCTTTTGGAACCAAACTTATCTTTCAAACCTCCCACCTTTGTAATCACCGGACCAGATGTCATATTTTTAAACGCATATACTACTACTATCGGTATTGAAGCAGCGGAAGAGAGAGATGATGATAATGTTGATGATCCGCATCCTTCAATGACTGACTTGTACAGGGAAGTGCAGTATATACGAGAAGAAATGAAATCACTTCACACCGACATGAAGTCACTGCGCACCGAAATCAAACAAATGTTTTCTGAGGTTATGAAACATCTTCGGTAGGGGGAGAAAGGCCAAAATAACAAAGACAGCGGAAGAAAGCATAGAAAGGTTTTCTTTTGTGTGTGTTCCATTCTTAAATAATCGATAGGTAAATAACTGTGAATAGGAATGGCGACAAAAATATTGGCGGGTGAGAAATTTTGAACCAGTTAAAATTGAAGATTGGGCAAGTATTTTTTTTATGTACAGATTGGGCAATATTTTCTGATGTATGTATAGATTGTGCAAGTATTTATGTGATGTATGTACAGATTGGGCAAGTTTTTTTTTAAATTGTACACAGTCTTATATTGTATATCGTATTAATAAAAATTTCTTTCTAAAAACTAAGATAATTTGTTATTATAAAAAAGGGGAGACTGTGAAGCAAGAATAAGACGATTCACGATTTTGCTGGAAATCATATAATAACGAAATTAGTTACCGATGTATAATACGACTTTTGGAGACAACTTCACCAAGCCATTAAGTGAAGAACGGCTGAAGGAAATCAGACGGAACCTTAACATGGTTATGTTATGTGACCAACCGTTTGACAAGTCACAACCCAGTTAAAAGGTCGTGAGAATTAACGACGTTACTAACACAAAGTTACAGCTGGTAACTTCTGCAAAAAGAAAGTTTTGGAGGGAAGAATTCCAATAGTCTTTATATGCCCTGACATCGACCTTTGAAGTATACCCAACAAAATTTTTTCATCACTTTGTTCTCTCAACTTTAGTAACCAACCTACCTTACAGAAGAAATCTGTGCTGTAACTCCTTTACCAATAACAGAAAGAAATGCAATCAGCAATGATTTACGGAAGACTTGTAGATTTTGAGTCATTGAGGAAAGAAAACATGGACATTACACCGGAGATAGTTGCAGCTGGGTGGAGAAAGTTCTTTCAAGTTCAAGAAACCATATATCAGAACGAACTTTATGATTTCTGGAAGAATATGCATACTGTAGACAATACTATCATATCAACAGTGGATAGATTGTCCGTCATAGTGACAATAGAGACGATTGAGAAAGTCACCGAGTGTTCATCTATTGGAGAAAAGCTCAGCAGTAAAGCCAGATGGATGACGCAGGCTAGCGTGAAGGAGAGTGAAATCAATCGACTGTTGTATGCAAACAACGATCCTAAGGAGAAGAAAGCATTAAGTCTTGTGCCAAAGGTGAGGATTCTACATTCAATCCTTTTCCATTGCATTCTACTAAGAACATGCTCAAGCCATCTGGTGACAAAGTTAGATGAACATTGCCTATTCCATCTACTCAATCGGCAACCCATTGATTTACCATTCCTTATTTTCGACCATATGTTAAAGACGAAGAAGGAATTGAACAATTTCCCATATAGAATGTTATTGACAAGGATATTCAGAGATTCTGGAGTTCTCCTGGACAGAGGAAACATAATGAAGATAAATCCCAAGAGTTTTATCAATTCCGCAACGATTGCTAAAATGGGCTTAAAGATTCTGGGCAAAAAAGAAGCAGATTCTAAGAAAATGACTATGGTTGAACAGAAGACATCATCCAAAGATTCGACGATTTCTCACAGAGAAGCTAGCCAGGTACGGGGCACAGAGACGTTCTCCGTGAAACGAAAAGGGGAGATACTTCTATCCGATATACCGAAGCAACAGAAGGTGACAGCACTGCAAAATTTACCTGACTCTGCACACTAAAATTTGTAATTGTGGTAAGTCAGGATCGAATACATAGGGAATGTTCGGTTAATTTTTGTACTGAAAATAATTGATGCAAGAAAAGTATATGGGGGTGTTTGGTTTTCGAACAATTTAGAAAATTAAAGAAAAATTAAACTATCGAAAACAAATTAAAACTAACAATCAAAAATAAGAAAAGTGTCGAGTATAAGTAAGGTTCGGTTCTAGGGTCAATCTCAACCTAAGCACAATCAAGCATATTCCCTCATTTTAAAGTTTTTACAATTCTTTTCGGACTATTGATCTGAGACTAATAGAACGCTCTATAAATCTTGGTTTTTCCTTAAATTGAATTTAATCAAGATACGATCATTAATTAAACCAAACCACCGAATAACCTAAGATACGATCTCTAGATTTAATTTGGCAGTCACATTACGAATTGGAAAACGATCAATATAGGAAGTAACCTCACACGCTCGGGTTATCTAACCTAAGTCATGTTGTTCTTAACGATTAACGATCATTAGATGCTACTCACAAATATTAAAAGTAACGATTACGGATTACAATTAATATTTTAGCAATAGGTTTGAAATAAAACGATCAAAATATTATATTCAGATCATTAATTCCAAAACCATCCAAATCAATACCAACAACACAACAATCCTAAAATAAATCACAACTTTAAAATGACAAAAATAGCTTAACTGTGACTTGGCGTCGATATCCCCATTGAACCGGTGTGGAAAACTAGCCTATCATCTTCATTTTTATGCCCAAAAGATGAGTCATATACATATTGCAATAATAATACTCACGGTGGGACAGCTAAAATGAAGGATTAATTAATCTCTGGCAGCTCCATATCTCCCGCACCCTAAGCTTTGTTTCTGTGTCTCCAAATGCCGCCACCGTTATCCTCATTCTTGTAACTGCAGTTTGCCGCTTGTAGCTGTTAGCCTCTTCACTGTGCGTTTCTCCTTCGTTTTTTTCCACGTCGACACTGTTCCTGTAACAATGACAATGTTAAGTCAAAATGACTTTATATAAAAATGATTTTGATGTATAACAAACAAAGAGAGATCATATACAATAAAAACAAAGCAGACACAGACGCAAATACAAAGCATACACAGACACAAATGCAAAGCAGACGTAGACGCAAATGCAAAGCAGACGCAGACGCAAATGCAAAGCAGACACAGACGCAAATGCAAAGCAGACGCAGACGCAAATGCAAAGCGACGCAGACGCTAAATTCAAAATGATACCGTATTTAAATGCAAAGCAGACGCAGACGCAAATACAAAACAGACGCAGACGCAAATGCAAAGCAGACGTAGACGCAAATGCAAAGCAGACACAGACGCAAATGCAAAGCAGACGCAGACGCAGACGCAAATGCAAAGCAGATGCAAATACAAAGCAGACGCATACGCAAATGTGAAACAGATGCAGACGCAGTAAAGAAATAGAAGCAAGAGTCAGTTCAAGTTAGTTACATAACTCAACTGATTAACCGTTTCTTTAAAGATTAAAGATTCAAGATTCAAGAATCAAGAAGCAGTTAGAGACGAAGGCTATAAATTCAAGTCGAAGTCGAAAACTGAAAAGCTGTTGATCTTAGAAAAATTACACAAAGTGAAAAAGCGATTAAGTGCAAACTAGTGAAAAGTGCTATCTTATCAGAATAAAGTGTTCAAATATTTTCTGAAAAGAAAAGGTGTGAGATAGCCTGCAGAGGCTAAGTGTGAAAGAATCTTGGTTGTAGAGACCAAGAGGCTCGTGAAAGAATACTTGTAACGATTGAAGAGATAGTGAAATCTCGGAAGAAACTCGAGGATCGGATGTAGCCCACGGTTTGGGGTGAACCAGATAAATCCTGCGTGTCTACCACTCTTACTCTCTATCTCGCTTTTAGTTTCAAATTTTATCATTACTTACTGCTCATATACATAGTATTGAGAAGTTTGATCAATCGGAATAAATAAAACTTCAGTAAAGATTTTTATTCCTAACAAGTAATTCGAAAAGACTTATAAAAGGGAATACACAATTCAACCCCCTTCTCGTGCATTCTATTATTGTTTTCTAAGTCTTTGATTAACGCATGATTCACTTCAATTGGTATCGAGCAAGGTATCCAAGAATCACTTTGGCGAAGTGTGGATTAAAGATAATGGGGAGTCACATGTATACATCATTTGAAGAAGCCTCATCACTAGACCTCCAAACATTCAACGGAGAAGACTATCACCATCGGAAAGATAGGATGCGGTTATTCATCGAATCTACTCATGTTGACCTTTGGGACGTTATAGAGAACGGACCGTACACACCTATAGATGAAGAAGGCAATTCTATTCCACGGAACAGATGGACGGCTGATCAGAAAGCAAGAATACAGTTAAATTCAAAGGCAAAATTTTTCTTGACATGTGCCCTAAGCAGGAGCGAGTATGACAAAGTGCACGGTTGTGACACTGCAAAAGAGATGTGGGACACATTGTCTATTGCTCACGAAGGCACAAGCCAAGTTAAAGAATCCAAGATAAGTATTCTTGTGCATCAATATGAACTTTTCAGGATGGAAGATGAAGAATCTATTGATCAAATGTTTGGAAGATTTCAAACAATTGTCAATGGATTGAAAGCTCTTGGAAGGACATACAACAATCAAGATCATGTTCGAAAGATTCTAAGAAGTCTTCTAAGAGATGGAGACCTAAAGTTCTGCGGTAAGAAGCCAAAGACTTGGCGTGTTAAAGTCATTTGAGTTCTTTGGGATCCTTAAAGATTCATGAAGTAGAACTCAACGCTGAAGACAAGCCCAAGCGAGATAAGTCAATAGCACTGAAGGTCGGACAAAAGAATCATAAGACTCAGAGAAGGAGGAAGTCATCAAAAGCGTTGAAAATTGAAGAATCAAAGGATGATAACTCCAGCCAATCGAATCAGAATCAAGTGATGAAGATGACGAATTATCTTTCATTTCGAGAAAGATAAGACGATGTGGAAGAAAAAGCCAGAGGGAACCGACATTCGAAAGAATGAAAAGATGAAGCTAAACCGAGAAGTCTTCATCATTTGCTACGAGTGCAACCAGCCTGGACACTATAAGTCCGAATGTCCTACTCTCAAGAAGAAACCAAAGAAGAGTAGAGAAGGCAAGAAAAGCATGATGGCAACATGGGAGGACCTAGATTCATCTGAATCAGATACAGGCTCCTAGTCATCAGAACTTGCAAACATTTGCCTAATGGCCAAGGAAGATAGTGATGAGGAGGTAAAATCAGATTATGATAATTTGCATGATGCCTATTCATAATTGTTAGAAGATTCTCATGCTATTTTGAAACAGTACAAGCTGTTAAAGAAGAAGTATGTAGAAAATATTAGACATACTGAGGTAATAGAGAGAGAAAATGTTTGTTTAAAGAAACAATTAGAAGATAAAAAGAAAATTATAGACAGATCAGAAGAGATTAATCAACTTAAACTAAGGATTAAGAATTTATCAGTTGATTTAGCTACTTTCACAGAAAGTACAAAGAAAATGAATGAGATCCTTGGAAAATGTAGACATCCGAGTGATAAGACTGGATTAGGGTTTACATGAAACAAGATTCGGTCTCGTAAAAATCATCATTCAAAAAGAAGATATAGGATGATTCATTTTAATCAACATTCTAATAATATGCATCATAGATCACATCATATGCATACTACTAACCATAAAGGACCCAAGAAAATTTGGGTACCAAGAAATAAAATAGTTTCTCCTGCAGATATCCTTCCTTGGAAGATACGGCAAGCACCATTGGTATTTAGAAAGTGGATGCTCGCGACACATGACGGGAAGAAGGTCTATGTTCCTAGACCTTTAGTATAAGAAGGGAGGATCAGTAACTTTCGGAGACAACCAGCAGGGAAAAATTATTGGAATAGGGAAAATAGGTAAAGATTCCTTTGCATGCATAAATAATGTACTGCTTGTTAATGGTCTAAAGCATAACTTGATTAGCTTCAGTCAATTGTGTGATTATGGTTTCACAGTTACATTCAATCAAAATCTTTGCGAAGTCAGAAACAAAGATGGGTCTATACTTTTCTCTGCCAAGAGAAGAAACAACCTTTACAAAATCAATTTAGAAGATTTTCAAAAACAAAATATTTAATGTTTTCTATCTTCTGAAGACGAAAGACTAATCTGGCATAAAAAGCTAGGTCATGTCACTTTGAAACATATTTCAAAATTGGTAAAACATGATTTGGTAAGAGGTTTGCCAAAAATAAGTTTTGATAAAGAACTTTTATGTGAAAATTGTTTGAAAGGAAAACAAGTTAAAACCTCTTTCTCTTCTAAAAGTTTTGTAACCTCATCAAGACCTTTAGAAGCTGTTACATATGGATTTATTTGGTCCTACAAGGACATTAAGTCTTAGCGTAAAGAAATATGGACTCGTCATTGTTGATGACTTTACTCGATTTTATTGGATATTGTTTTATCACACAAAGATGAGTCTTTTAAGTGCTTTAGAATCTTATCCGAAAGTTCTGAATGAAAAGGAATGTCCATAGCCGATGTCGGGAGTGACCATAGTGGAGAATTTGAAAATGAGAAGTTTAGAGTATCTTTGTGAGGAGAATGGGATTTCCCACAACTTCTCAGCCCTAGAACTCCACAACAAAATGGAGTTGTTGAAAGAAAGAATAGGACGATTCAAGAGATGGCAAGGACAATGCTATGTGAGACGAATCTTCCTAAGTATTTCAAGGTAAGTCGTGAATACAAAGATGCTATATTCAGAATAGGATCATGTTGCGACCTATGTTGAAAAAGACTCCTTACGAGTTATGGAATGGAAAAAGACCAAGCATATCTTACTTTCATCCATTTGGGTGCAAATGTTCCATTCTGAATATGAAAGAGCTGTTGGATAAATTCGATTCGAAGACCTATCCAGGAATCTTCCTAGGCTACTCATTATCGTCTAAAGCATTTCGAGTTTAAAATTTGACTTCAAAGATTGTTGAAGAGACGATCCATGTCAAGTTTGATGATAATTCTCAACCCCATAAGGAAGATGACGTGGAAAATGAAGGTCCTTCAAAGAACTTAGATGATACCTCAGAAACTCCCTCGTCAGACACTCATGAGAACAAGATTGAAGATATTCCAGAAACTATAGAACTAAGGCGAAATTGGAGATATAAAAGTTCTCATCCGGAAGAACTAGTTATCGGTGACACCTCGAAGGAGTTAGACAAGGTCCAGATTCGGAAGAGAAGCTAATGTAGCCTTTATCTACGAAGTAGAGCCTAAGAAGGTTGAGGAAGCTCTTGAGGCGAAGCTTGGGTGTTAGCCATGCAAGAGGAGCTGAATCAATTTACTAGAAATAACGTCACCGTACTTAGTCCCAAAACCTTTTAAGAAATCCATTATTAGAACCAGATGGGTTTTCAAGAATAAGTTAGACGAATCAGGTAGGGTGAGTCGTAATAAGGCTAGATTAGTAGCACAAGGCTATAATCAGCATGAAGGAATAGACTACAATGAAACATATGCTCCAGTGGCGAGACTTGAAGCTGTAAGGATTTTGTTAGCATATGCGATCTGTCATGATATAAAGTTGTTTCAGATGGATGTTAAGAGTGCATTTCTGAATGGTTTTATAGATGAAGAGGTGTATGTGAAACAACCACCTGGCTTTGAAGATGTTAAAAAACCAGACTATGTCTATAGACTTCATAAAGCCTTATACGGTCTGAAGCAAGCTCCTAGAGCTTGGTATGATCTTCTGAGTACCTTCCTAATAGAGAATGGTTTCAGTAGAGGTCAAGTTGATAAGACGCTCTTTAGAAAGAGTTTTCAGAATGATTTTATCTTAGTACAGATCTACGTTGATGATATCATTTTTTGGTGCTACTTCAAAAGAGTTGTGTTTAAAGTTTGAGAGCTTAATGAAGAAAGATTTGAAATGAGTAAATGAGCAGTCAGGCTAAAGTAACGTAGAAACTAACGGCGTTAGTTACATTGAGTTACAGCTGGTAACTCTCTCACAAGAAAGATTTTTGGAGGGAAAAATCTGATAATCTCGAGGTTCTTAATGATTCTAGAACCCACCGGACCATAACCCTATATGTAGACTGAAGATGAAATTATAGCAATCTTTTCATCATCTCCTGACGATTCATTTCTGCTTTACCAATTCTCTCAAAAACATTTCGCTCAAAAAGTTCTCTAGAAGATATTTTTCACTCTATACAATGGAAGCAACCATGGTTTATGGAAGACTTGTGGACTTTGAGTCACTAAGAAGAGACGACATGGATGTAGAACCAGAAATCATAAGAGCTGGTTGGAAGAACTTCTTTCAGATACAAGAACCAGTCTATATGAATGAAGTATATGAGTTCTGGAAGAACGCTCATCTGATAGATAACACCATTGTATCCTCTCAGAGAGAATATCATTCTTGTCACAAAGGATTTGATAAAGAAGGTGACCGATCGTCCATCAGTTGGTGAGAAATTGTCTACCAGGCGGATGGATGACCTCACGGAATGAAAGAAGAAGATATCAAGAGGCAACTATATGGCACAAATAACTCAAGGAGAGGAAGACATCAAATTTGATTCCGAAGGCTAGGGTGCTTCACGCAATTTTGTTTAATTGCATTCTACCCGAGTCGGTTCAAGACATTTAGTGACCACTCTGGATGAACAATGTCATTCTACCTACTTAATGAAGCCCCATAGATTTACCCTTCTTAATCTTTCACTATATGGTTAAGGGTTAAAGGAAACTACCGTTATCCTTATGGTATGATTTTGAGGAGGATTTTAAGGAATCCGAAGATTAAATCTACACCACGGTATCGAATAAAGCTGTTCTGTGAAGAGCAAGATCGATGCACACACGATCACGGCGAATGGGTGCGAACACGATGAGACAAAGACCAAGCCGACTCTTGAGGAAGTCAAGAACCGAGTGGGGCGTGTATTGAAGAAGACTCACATCTCAAATTCTCAGTCTCCAGTGAGTATCAAATCACCCTCGCTGAACTAAGGAGAGTGCTAGCGGACCTCTCATGAAAATGGTGAGTCCTTTTTTCAAAGAAAGCCAATCTCAGAGGATAAAACAAAGTGCGCCAAAGAGACAAGGAGAAAGTCTTTTGAGCGAAGTTGTGAAGAAAGCAAAGAGATCACCAAGAATTAGGACTTTGAGGCAACAGAAGAAAAGATTGCGAGAAGAGCAGTCGAGAAGAAACTTCTAAATCTTGTGCACCCAGAGCCACAAGATCCTTAGTCTCTATTACGGAAGAAGATACGGCGGAAAATCCAAAGAGACCGAGAGGAAGAGAAAAGCAACATCGAGAAAAGAAAATCTCCAACGAAGAAATCGGTAAAACTAAGCAAGCGAGAGAAAAGACTAAGAAGGTTAGTTGAAAGAAGATCATTTCAACTGCTGAGGACGTTAGTCAACAGAAAGAAACTATTAATACTGTTTAAGTAGAAACAGAAGTTGAAGATCAAAATGGTGGAAGTAGTTACCAGACAGAAGACTGCTATTGCAATCAGTGTTCAACCAGTGAAGAAGATAGTAGCTGTGGTACAACCTATGGTGATTAATCATAACACATGGGAGTTACTCAAAGAAGACGAAAAGATCTTCTATGATACTTTGGGATTTTCTGCTAATATGCCATATCCTACAAAACGTCCCTGCCATCCGTGTACTATTTTACCAATCACTAAAAATACAGAGATAATGGTTGCACCAGATATACAACCAAGATTTCCAAAAGATTTTACCAGGGGGAAATCAAAATTATATCCTGAAGATGATGCTAGTGATGATCTGTCCGCAGATCAAATTGCAGAAGAGGTACAAAAAATTGATGAAGCGTGCACGCCTGCACAGAAGTCAGATAAAGCGAGCTGCAGCCATACTAATAGTGAGAAAGACTGTCTAGTAGGGGGAAGAATAAGAGCAGGAACATTTACTGAGTTCCTTGTTCAGACAGTTCTTCGTATTAGCCCTTTGTCTAATACACTGTCTATTGAAGCACAAGCCCTACCACTGCAAGGACGACGATTCTTGATCTTTTGCTCCTTTTGATTTAGATCTTCCTGAAGCTGAAACGTTCATTCGTCCACCTACCTTTGAGATCAATGAAGACTACATCCCATCCTCTGATGAAGCACTACTTCAATTCCTTTTGCTCCTCCATCAGCAGAAGTTGATCAAGCCTCTTCGTCAGTTGATCCACCAGATGAAGTTAGCAGATTACGAGGTGAACTCAACGACATGAAGAAGATGGTGAATGATCTGAGAAAGATGATAGCAGAACTGCTGAAGACCCAGAATCGTTAATCATTTTTGAATATAACAAATAGGGGGAGAGCAGGAAAAGAAGATAATCAACAGAAAAGGAGAGGATATTCAGACAAAGAAGGTGTGATCACAACAGACGAAGAAAGGAAAAAGATAAGTTTTTTTTTCTCTACTTTGCAAAATCTGTAAATTTACTTTGTTCTGTTTTCTTTTCTTGTATGTAATTTGTTATATTCAAAAGGGGAGATTGTTAAGTCAAAATGACTTTACATAAAATGATTTTCATGTATAACAAACAAAAGAGATCATATACAAGAAAAACAAAGGAACCTGAGCGGAAATACAAAGCGAATACAAACACAAATGCAAAGCGACGCAGACATAAATACAAAGCGAACCTGAGCGTAAATATTTAAATGCAAACCTGAGCGTAAATGCAAAGCGACGCAGACGAAATGCAAAGCAGATCTGAGCCTTGCAAATGCAAAGCGAACCACGCACGCAAATGCAAAGCGACGCAGACGCAAATACAAAATGACGCAGACGCAAATGCAAAGCGAGACGCAGACGCAAATGCAAAGCGAACCTGAGACGCAAATGCAAAGCGACGCAGACGCAAATGCAAAGCGAACAAACGCAAATACAAAGCGACGCAGACGCAAATATGAAGCAGATCTGACGCAGAAGAAACAGACGAGCAAAGTCGATTCGAGTTGAATTCTGTAACTCAACTGATAAACCGTTTCTTTAAAGATTAAAGATTAAAGATTCAAGAATCAAGAAGCGAGTTAGAAGAAGGCTATAAATTCAAGTCGAAGTCGGCGAAAAGGCTGTGATCTTAGAAAAATTACACAAAGTGAAAAGCGATTAAGTGCAAACTAGTGAGTGCTATCTTCTTTGTAACAAAGTGTTCAAATATTTTTTGAAAAGAAAAAAGTGTATGAGATAGCTGCAGAGGCTAAGTGTGAAAGAATCTTGGTTGTAGAGACTGAAGAGGCTCGTGAAAGAATACTTGTAATGATTGAAGAGATAGTAAAATCTCAGAAGAAACTCTGAGGACTGGACGTAGCCCACGGTTTGGGGTGAACCAGGATAAATCCGCGTGTCTACCACTCTTACTCTCTATCTCGTTTTTAGTTTCAAATTTTATCATTACTTACTGTTCATATACATAGTATTGAGAAGTTTGATCAATCGGAATAAATAAAAATTCTGTAAAGATTTTTATTCCTAACAAGTAATTCTGAAAAGACTTATAAAAAGGGGAATACACAATTCAACCCCCCCTTCTCGTGCATTCTATTATTGTTTTCTAAGTGCTGCATTAACGTGTGATTCACTTCAGACAAGACAATTAAAAAATGGCCCACGTTAAAAACCCTTCCCTTTTTGTTTGTTCTCCAGCGTTGTTAACAAAAAATGCTGCGTCAGACGCAAAGATACGCTCAGAATAACGCAGCAGCATAGTATTCTAACTTCATTGTGTGTAATCTGTTGCAGAACGCTGAGTTACTACAACGTCTTGTGACGTAGTTGGCGTAAGCGTCTTGAGCGTTACTCTTTCTGCGTGAAAGCAGCAGCATGAGAGCCAAAATCATTTTCTTTCTTCTTTTTTTTTTCTTTTTTTTCAATTAACTTGGTAAACAATTATACTCCAATTTTGTTTTAGAAAATTTTGTCTTTTTGATCTCCAAAATATATCAACAAATCCAACATAGCACTCAACATAAATTGAACACAAATTGAGCATTTTATCATGAAAATAGGATTTAAATCACATGTAAATGCATAAAAAATATAAGATACTTCAATCCTATCAAATACCCCCACGCTTGGTCTTTGACCGTCCTCGGGCAAACCGTCAAAATCAAAATCACAAATTAAAATTTAACTCATTCTCCACATTTCTTAAGAATAGATAGTCAAAAGAAAAGGTAATGACTTTCATACCCTAAGCAAAAACTCAAAATTCAAAGCGTTTACTCATGATTTATTAACATTCAATATCTTCAAAAACTGAGCAATGTAATGGTAGACTTGAAAAATGTGTTTAACTAAAATATCTCCATGGGTACACTCAATACCATTCATGATCATGACAATCTACAACTTTGCATATCATTTCATTTCTCCACCACTAATGTTCACATGCAAAATCATGAATCAAAGGACTTTTCCAGGTTGTAATGTAGGCAAGGGTAAGGTGAGATATATTTGGGTCAAGTAGCATGAAAGTCATCAAAGCTAGTGAAACAAAGTAACACTCAATCAAAAAATGGGTACCATCAGTTATGACGAATGCAAAAATTACATCTCACGACCTCATTCAGCTCTCACACACAAACCACATGAAGCATATATCAATTTAAAGGAATCACTCTTAAAATTTATCTCAATGAAATCAGAAAAGTGACCCTTTCAAGCAAATCTCTACCTCATCTTCAACATTCTCAAATAACTCAACCATTACCACACTAAGAAGATGCATGAATCATAAACAACTTTTAAACACAAATGCAATTCTTCCTTGATAAATTTATTTTAAACAGTTTTTTTTCATTTTTTTCAATTTCTTTTCTTTCTCTTTTTTTCATTTTCTTTTCTTTCATTTTCTTTTCTTTCATTTCTTTTTGTTTTGTAAAAAATAAAAATAAACTACATCAACATGGGAACCTCAATGATAAGGCATAAAATAACATCCCAAGATTATAACCAACCCTCACATATATACACCCCCACACTTAGAATTTTGTATATCCACAAACTCAACAATCACAAATGTTCCACTAGCTTTATGACTTGGGTAGGACATTTGGTTAAGTTTAAAAGCATAAAATGTAGTTTATACAAAAAGAAAGGTATAAAGATGAAAGGGGTTTATCAAGGGAGAAATCATGTCAATAGGGTAGGTCATTTGGCCAATGTAGCTTATGAAAAAAAAAGAATGCCTAATCATATCCATGTTAATGCATGTGATAAGAATGTGGTCTTGAATAGAAATTCAACGCAAAATCAAGACGTACATGTCATGAAGGTCACACATTATCAAAAGGCCATGGGACTGATATGGATGTGTCAGTCAAACAAGGCTCAAAATCTCACCGGCTTTGTCTACCATTAGTCACTACTCTTCTAAAGATAATGCACATTAATAAACCACTAGAGCAAAAGTACATGCTAGAGTTGTTATGGATGTTACTAATCAATTCACACTTTAATTATGACTAAATAATCTTAAAAGCAATGGAAAACAAGAAAAATTTTGAATTTTGTTCATTTGATTTTGAAAACCGCCTAAGAGGTCACGTAAGCTGCGATTAAGCTCAAAAGCGTGCATTTAAACTAATGAGGTACCCCACCCCCACACTTAAAACTTGCATTGTCCTCAATGTAAAATTAAATGCCAAAAATGGAGTAGCTAACAAAAATAACAAAAGCAAAATGTAAAAGATGAGATTAACTCCTTGGGTTGCCTCCCAATGGCGCCTTTGTTTAATGTCATTGGCTCGACCTCCGATTCGTACTTTAAGTGACACTGTCACATCCTTTAGCATCAACACCTCCAAATCCTCCATTTCGAAGCCCTCATGTCTGACTTTAGCGATGACCATTCAATTGAAATGTCTTGTCAGTTTTGAGGCTCCGTATCTCCGCACTAAAAGGAAAGACATAAGTGACAACAAATGGACCAACCAGCGGAACACAACTTACCGGAAAGAGATTGAGTGCGGAATGATATAGTAACACTTTTCGGCCATCGAGAAACTCTTCCTCGAAATCATCTTATCATGAAAAGCTTTCGTCCTATCCTTATATATCACTGCATTTTGATAGGACTCGTTCCTCATTTCTTCCAACTTTTGAAGCTGCAGCTTCCTATGCAGTCCTGTATCATCCAAGTGCATGTTGCATCTTTTGATGGCCCAAAATGCCTTATGTTGTAATTCCACTAGAAGATGACATGGCTTCCTGAACACTAGCCTGTACGGCGACATGCCAATTGGGGTTTTGTAAGCTATCCGGTAGGCCCACAATGTATCTTCCAGTCTTATGCTCCAATCCTTCCTATTGGGGTGCACAGTTTTCTCCAGGATTAACTTGATTTTCTGATTCGAGACTTCAGCTTGTCCGTTGGTTTGGGGATGGTTAGTCCTAGTGGCTTTTGCTTCCACCCATTTAGAAACATAATCAACCGCAAGCAATATATAAGTAAAGCCAAAAGATGGAGGGAAAGGTCCCATAAAATCAATGCCCCAAACGTCAAAAATTTCACAGAAAAACAAAGGAGTTTGTGGCATTTGATCCTTACGGGGTAGGTTACCTGACCGTTGGAATCTATCATAGGATTTGCAGAAGATATATGCATCTTTGAACAATGTTGGCCAGTAGAAGCCGCTCTCTAGAACTTTTTGAGCTGTCCGTTTTACTCCAAAATGTCCTCCGCATGTGTACGAATGGCAGAAGGCTAAAATTGATGACGATTCACTTTTTGGTACACACCTTCTGATGACTTGATCTGCACAATGCCTCCAAAGATAGGGGTCATCCCAAACATAGTACTTCGCTTCACTTCGTAGCTTATCCCTCTGAGCCTTAGACAAACCAACAGGTAATTCATTAGTTACTAAAAAATTGACAATGTCTGCATACCATGGTGGTGTCGCATTGGCAGAAAATAATTGCTCATCTGGAAAACTTTCTCGTAAAGGGATATCATCTTCTTCCTTTATCAATCGACTGAGATGATCCGCCACCACGTTTTCTGCCCCCTTCTTATCTCTAATCTCCAATCTCCAAATCAAATTCCTGTAGGAGTAGAATCCATCTGATCAGCCTCGGTTTTGCTTCTTTCTTTGTAAGCAAGTATCGTAAAGCTGCATGGTCAAAGTAAACAATCAATTTAGCACCAAGAAAATATGATCAAAATTTTTCCAAAGCAAAAATCACAAATAACAATTCTTTTTTAGTAGTGGAATAATCCAATTGAGCTGGATTCAAAGTTTTTGAAGCATAATAAATGGCATGCAAAGCTCTTCCCACTCTTTGCCCTAGAATCGCCCCCATCGCATAATTGCTCGCATCACACATGATCTCGAATGGGAGGTTCCAATCTGGTGGTCTAATCACTGGAGGGGACGTTAGAAGCTCCTTAAGTTTGTTGAATGCGTCTTTACACCTCTCGTCGAACTCGAAGGGGACATCTTGTTAAAGAAGCTTGCATAATGGCGAGGCTATCTTCGAAAAGTCCTTAATGAACCGCCGATAAAAACCTGCATGCCCCAAAAAAGAACGCACTTCCCTCACAGTAGAGGGGTAAGGTAAAGAAGAAATGATATCAACTTTAGACTTGTCAACTTTAATACCTTTAGCAGATATCACATGGCCTAAAACTATACCTTGATCCACCATAAAGTGACAATTTTCCCAGTTCAACACAAGGTTAGTTTCTTTGCATCGTTCCAAGATAATGGTAAGATTCTCAAGACATTCATCAAAAGAAGATCCATACACACTAAAATCGTCCATGAATACCTCAATAATCTTCTCAACATATTCAGAAAAATGCTTACCATACACCTTTGGAACGTAGTAGGTGCGTTACATAGCCCGAATGACATCCTTCAGTAGGCAAACGTACCGAATGGGCATGTGAACGTGGTCTTCTCCTGATCTTCTAGTGCTATCGAGATCTGAAGATAACCTGAAAAGCCATCTAAAAAGCAATAAAAGTCATAACCAGCCAATCTCTCAAGCATTTGATGAATGAAAGGAAGGGGGAAGTGTAGCGCCCCCTCACCATAGGGTACACACCGGGACACCCGTGGGTCGTACCGACGCATATCCCACAGCAAGGAAGTGCTACCGCTCGCAACTATCACTAAATACTCGCATGGCATCAATATAATTAAACCGCAATAAGCAAATCAGTAAAATTTAAAACCCCAATTTCATTGCATAATATCAATCCAAATTATAGACAAGTCTATCAGTCCCCTAAAGTCTCAATACAATAACCCAAAAAGGAAACTAATAAAAGCGTCTATACTAGGTCATCCTCAAAAGTCGCCCCAGCTAACCGACCTGTGTGCCATCGCTCCACTTGACCAAGAACTCGCACAGCAGGAAAACGTCTATCTCGGGAGCTAGAAACCAACTAACGCTGCCCTGAAAAATATTAGCAATGTTGGGTGAGTTTGCGAACTCAGTGAGAAACCATCATCGATAGTTCACCCAACTCATCCATATACATATAATATATCGCATAGTACACTTTAACGCAATTTAGAACACTGTACATAATTTACATATTTATACGATAACATAACTCAAACATATCACTTCACAATTGTCATACATCAAACGCATTCTCAATTTCACTACGCAGTCAGATGCATAATGTATGCAATTTCTCATTTTATATCATTGTTGTGACTGGGCGTTACACTTTCCCGATTCGGGCACTTTTCACAATGATCACAATTTCGGCAAGTAGGAGAGCCCTCTGGGTATGCACTATTTCCCTTTTTGGCCTTAGGCCTATTCACTGATATTCGAGCTTAAAGCTCTGCACACTGAATGCTTCAGTCACAACTGTTTAATTACCTCTTATAATCATGCCTAGCATGCACTAACACTTGCACATTCACTAACACATATATTATCACTTCACTCACTTGTCACGATCAGAACACTTACTCGTAATACTATACACTGATTCATAATCACAAGTATTCACATTAGCAACACATTCAGTACAATCACTCACAATCAGAACACTTATTCATATTTGCAGCACATTTATCTCACATTTGTATCACTCACATTGACAATTGATTCACACATTTACAGCACAGATTATCACACAAAGATTGAGGAACCAACTAGGTTACTCACCAGAACTCCGAACTCTTTGCTCGAAGTCCCAGCGATATCCGTGGACAGTCGATCCAACGGTGCCTCTATAACAATACAAACGCATTCTCATCACTATATGCTCAATCAATAAGATTCACTAATGCACATGTCTCACATTTAAAATTATATGATGCATGATCATGATTTCCTAGCGCTTTAGTCCCATTCCGCTTTCTCTCGATTCACAACTAAAATTCACTACTCACTAGATCAATAACATCCATAAATTTCACAAATCTCTCATTTAAACTCTAATTATACTCCAATTGATAATACATAACTCTTAGGTCACTTAAGGAACCAGAATAAGCTCTTTTTCTATGATTGAGAACTCGCTAATTTAATTTCGAATTCTTATAATTTACCTCACTCAAAGACCTCTTTCTCTAGATCATAACAACTCTAGAATTACCCCAATTGGAGGTCTACACTAAAAGATATACCCTAAAAACCAATTCAATTTCTCTAAAATTTCTGTCCCTCTTGCGACCTCACACCCCTCGCCCTTGACGCCTGAAAGGGACGCTCATTGCGGCGTGGGAGCGTTCGTCATGGTGAACAACTCTTCTGCGCCATGACGCCTAGCAATCACTCGTCGCGGCGTCTAAATTGCTTGCTCGCTGTGACGTCTCAAGCGGCTCGTCGTGGCGAACACGCCTTTTCTCGCCGCGGCGTGGCCCCATTACAGACGTCGCGACGTGCGACCCAATCATCTTCTCCGATCATCATTTCCGCCATTAATACTCTTAAAACCACCATAAAACACATTCAACTACCCCAGCTAACACATTAAATACCATAAATGCCATGAATAACTATAAATACAACATTAAAACACAATAAACTTACCAAATCAAGGAATCGCACGGTAACCCTAGAATCTCCGAAAACTTCTCAAGCTCTCTCACTCACGATAAACTCCTCAATCTAAGCCAACCAACACAACTCCAGGCTTCTAACAACTCTCCAACCATAAGGAGAAAGGAAGCAAGCAAACTCTCCAAGGAAAGCAAGATCAGCGATACCCACGAGAAGAAGAAGAAGTTTCGTGCCCTAGGAGAAAAATGTCTTCCTCTTTCAAACATAAGGTCTATATATATATAGCTGATATAAACCTATAAATCACAGCCCTCAAATTCATTCAATCTCAGTCTTTAAATTTCAATGGCTCTTCACAATAATTCTTAAACTCACAAATCTAAATTTTCCAAGCCATTTACCACTCACTTTCAAGCCGAATCACAATCATCAGTCTCTAAGTCATTTTCCCGGTTCGAACACATAACTCTAAAAATTCCAGAGAAATTCTCATAATTCCTAAAAAATATAAAACACTCGATCTCATACTCAATTTTCAATTTCCAATTCTCTAAAATTCAATTCCCACTCTAATTCCACTATTCCACTCGAATTATCCCTAATTTCACTTTAAAATCAAATCTAACTCAATTATCTCAAAATTCACAATTCAACTCATAATCACAATTTAAATGCTGGAACAATCATGAATGCATGTCACTATGTATATGCATGTGCAAAATGATCTATCTCAAAGGCCACAAAACACTCGATCACTAAATATGCAATCACAACACTATCCGTACCAATATGCTCATCGCATCGGTAACGAGATGTTACAGGAAGTGATCTTTATGAGTAGCAGAATTTAACTTTCGATAATCAATACATACTCGCCAGCCAGTGTGCGCTCCGGTGGGAATCAAATCGCCTTCCTCGTTTTGCACAACGATGATTCCATATTTATTTGGAACCACCTGAACAGGACTTACCCACTTACTGTCAGATATCGGGTAGATTACCCCAGCATCGAGAAGCTTCAGGACCTCCTTCTTCACAACTTCCATCATTGGAGGATTCAACCTACGTTGAGCTTGCCTTGTAGATTTTGCATCATCCTCCAATAAAATGCGATGCATGCATATGGAAGGGCTTATCCTTTGGATATCTGCAATGGTCCACCCGATGGCCTTCTTATGCTCCCTCAACATTCGAATCAGCCTCTCCTCTTGAATTGAAGTCAATTATGCCGAAATGATAACGGGGAGAGTCTATTTATCTCCCAAATAGGCATACTTCAGATGTGTAGGGAGTGACTTCAATTCTAATTCTGGGGCCTGCACATCAGAAGGTAACAACTTCTGGTAAGCTTCAGGTAGTTGAATAGAAGCCAAATCATACCTTTTTGAAGAGTTCTCTAATGAGTCCAAGGCAGCTGTCATTTCCACAAGCTCCTCTCCCATCTCAACATCAGTGTTGGCTTCTACTTCCATATCCTCGGTTAAAGCTATTGCCAGATGATCCCTGTAACTTAATTTAAACATTTCATGCACCAAAGGATCAATCACATCAACAGATAAAACACAATGATCATCAGGAGGATGTTTCATGGCATCAAAAATATTGAAATGAATTACTTCCCCATCAAATTCCATTGTGAGGGTGCCTTTACGAACATCTATCTTAGTTTGAGGTATATTAAGGAAAGGTCGCCCCAACAAGATAGGTATTGGATTGCATGAGGTGTCATCATTCATATCCACAACATAAAAATCTTCAGGGAACACTAACTCATTCACCTGTACTAAAACATCCTCAACCACTCCATAAGGGTAAGCATTAGTGTGATCGGCCAATTGGATGACTACATTCGTTCTTTTCAAAGGGCCCAAATTTAAAGAAGCATAAATCGAATGAGGCATCACATTAATAGAAGAACCCAAATCCAACATTGCTCTACTGATCACAGTATTACCAATTTTGTAAGGAATAGTGAACATACCTAGATCCCGACATTTTGGAGGCATCTTCTTTCTGAATACTACTGACACATTCTCACCCATCATCACTTTCTCATCACCCCTCAATTTCCTCTTTTGTTTACACAGTTCCTTGAGGAATTTGGCATACCTTGGCACTTGCTTGATTGCTTCGAGCAAAGGTATGTTGACTTCTACCTTTCGGAAAATCTCCAATATCTCTTTATCCTTTTCCTCCTTGTTTGATCTCATTAATTTGCTCGAAAAAGGTGGAGGGTTAGTTCTAATAATATTGGAACTTTCAACATTTACCTTCGTACTTGATGATGAATTTTCTTCCTCCTCCAATTCCCTCTCAATCTCTTCCTCGGTAGCAATCTTTGTTGGGGTTCTTTTGGGGCCTTCAATCTCCTTTCCGCCCCTCAGGGTTATGGCACTGACATTCTTCGGGTTCACCTCAGGTTGTGATGGCAATTTTCCTCCTCCTTGCGATTTTAGGCGATTTATCCTTACTGCCAATTGACTTATTTGGTATTCCATGCTCTGTTGGTTTGCTTTCATGTCCTGTTGAAATTGCGAATTATTAGCAATAAGTTTGTTAACAAGTTCTTCTAAAGATGCACCTGAACTTGAAGAAGAAGCTCCTTGTTACCTTGGTTGAAATCCTGGAGGCCCTTGCGGTCGATTCTGGAAGTAATTTTGTTGTCGATTCGCTCCATAACTCAAATTGGGGTGATCCCTCCAACCTGGGTTATACATCTGCAAGTATGGGTTATATTGGTTCGGGAAGTTCCCTCTTGCAGCATTCACGTGCTCCATACTCCCTTCTTGTAAAGCTGGGCACTCGTCAGTTGGATGACTTGTGTTTGAACATATCCCGCACGCTTTCACTGTGCTCGTCCAGCTCGCAATCTGTCTCACAAAGATGTTAGTTCATCTAAGCGATGTTCAATAGATGAAGTGCTTACCTCATTTACTCTTGAACATCATTACTAGTCTGAATTCTTTGAGTGTTAGTGGCCATCCGCTCAAGTAATATCCTCGCTTCAATGGGGTCTTCTCGCAAAGTGCCCCACCACTCGCCGCATCAACCAAACTCCTCTCCATTGGCAGGAATCCTTCATAAAAATATTGGATGAGAAGTTGCTCCGGTATGTGTGATGTGGGCAACTAACACAACTTCTTAAATCGCCCCGTAAGATTCAGAAGAGACTCCCCATTGTGTTACTTGATACTGCATATCTCCTTCCGAATACTTGTTGTCTTTGAGGCCAGAAAATATTTTTCCAAAAATAACCTCTTCATCTCCAACCAAGTGTTCACACTTCCTGCAGGTAAATCAAATAACCAATCTTTTGCTGCATTTTTGAGCGAGAATGGAAAAGCCCTCAACATGATTTGCTCGTTCGTCACCCCGTGAGGCTTCATGCTCAAACACACCACATCAAGTTCCTTAAGATGCTTATGTGCATCCTCACCTGCAAGGCCATGAAAGTTAGGCAATAAATGAATTAATCTAGACTTTAACTCAAAGGTAACATGTTCAGAAAAATTTGGAAATGTTATGCATAATGGTCTATGAGTTAAATCGGGTGCAGCCAACTCCCTCAGAGTTCTCGGATTTGCCATTGGTTCTTCAGATTCTTCTTCCAATTTGTTCACCAAAGTTGACCTTGCTTCTCTACGTAATCTCCGCAATGTTCTCTCGATCTCTGGATCAAATTGCTCAATTTCTCTACGAAAAGATCTGGTCACTACCATACACCAAAACTAATGAACAATTAAAAAATTAACAAGAAACAAAAAGGATGAGTATAAACAAATATATTCACAAACACCAACTAAAATCAAATGCAAAAATTAAACTACCACACTCCCTAGCAACGACGCCAAAATTTGACAGCGCGTGTCTGTTAGAGTAGTGCCCTAAAGGAAATCGCCTTTAGCGCGTTTTGTACAAAGTTGTGTACATACTTTATGAATAAATAAAGAAAGGCATATTTCATTAATTTGATGTTCATTATTTATGAATGGATATTGATCTATAAACAAATTAATGAAGTCCATGATATATGACATATCATGAAGGAAATTATGATGTGATCTACTACTGAGATTCCTATCATGTGTAATTATGTCAGTATCTAAATTATCCCTAGTCATAGGATTACTGAAACTGGACAACGGTAATCCAGAGAGACTAGCACATCTCAAGCTCCTTGATTTGATCAAGCAATGGATCTCGAAGCGTAAATATGAGATATTTAGGGTTGAGATGTGAATGCTTACTAGAGGTAGTAAGTACATTGGATGACTGCTATGAGATCATCACATGGATGTCCTATTCAATGTCGGTGATAATCTCATCATAGCAATGGTGCAAATATCCTTAGACTTGAGGTACTTAAGGATATCTTGGATCTTGATTACGTGCTTTGACTCCATTCCTTGTTGCCTTACATGTGTCGCTCATAGGGTGGTGATTGGGTGCACTTGAGGTATTGAAGGTAATTGAGTAGCCAATAGAGAATTCACCATACGTGATAGTAGAAGATGATACCCATGGCCTCTTGTCGTGGTCATTACTTGGAAATCTCGGCGGAGTTCATATGTCATGAAGAGTGTCTTGATGACATATAAAGTAATGAGTCCCGTGACAAGAAGCGATATCACTGGACTAGATTTGGCGTGGTCGATCTAGTAAGAGTTGACACTTTGCCCATACTCATAACCAAGTGGGGTATAGCATGGTGAAAGGACGAATTGCACAGTAATTGTCTATGAAAAGGTTCGTGATATAATTCATGATGAATATAGGTTCATTCGTCAAACCAATTACTTTCCGACAATTGGGGGTCATGATGTGTTGCTAGATACCGCTCATGACTTGCTCAGATTAAGTGTTAATCTAAGTGGCCAACACAACCGGGAACCTAATGGGTCACACGCATAAGAGTGACTCGGAGAATTCGTAAAATAGTTTTGGATAGAGATCCAATAAATGGAGAGCAATGGAATTAAATGGATCCCGATGAGATCGAGATATGTCCCGATGAGATCGCGACATCGATATTGCTGAAAAAGGTTTCCGGTGATTTTTTCATACCAGGACCTGGTAGGCCGGTAGGACCGACCCCAGTGTGACTGGACCACTTCAGGATTTGTATACATATATATATTATTAATTAATTAAAGAATTAATTAATTAATATATATATATATGTGATCAACGTGGAAAGAGGAGGAGAAGACATGGTTTTATTATATATATATATAATGCCTAACGTGGAAAGTTACTCCACTTTTGCATTTAATGTGTCTTTAATGGTTAAAGACAAATGGCAAGTGGAGAAAGAAGAGTGTATGGTCGTTGGTTATAAGAAGGGTTTGAAAAATCAAAAGCTTTCTCTCTTATGATAATCGATCATCACTCTTCATCTTTCATCAAGCTCTGTTCTTCTCCAAGCTTCATCTCCTTCATCGTTTCTCCTTGAGCTCTCCAATAATAAAGGTAAGATCTAGCAGTCTTTACTTTATTCTAGCTATTCCTGGGTCAAAGGGTTTGCCCCGGTTAGGTTCTCCGATCTCTGCGTGGATACCATTAGAGATGGTCTCTTTTGGTCGTTATGATTTGGCTTTGTTGTATAGACACATGGATCCTGGCTTTCGGGAAGGTCCCGGAATAAAAAATTTTGTTTTCCGCACCGTGTGCATGTGATGCACACACTGGGATTTTCCTACAGTGTCGAGTGCACTGCAAAATTTACCTGACTCTGCTCACTAAAATTTGTAGTTGTGGTAAGTCGGGATCGAATCCATAGGGAATGTTCGGTTAATTTTTGTACTGAAAATAATTGATGCAAGAAAAGTATATGGGGGTGTTTGGTTTTCGAACAATTTAGAAAATTAAAGCAAAACTAAACTATCGAAAAAAAATTAAAACTAACAATGAAAAATAAGAAAAGTGTCGAGTATAAGTAAGGTCCGGTTCTAGGGTCAATCTCAGCCTAAGCACAATCAAGCATATTCCCTCATTTTAAAGTTTTTACAATTCTTTTCGGACTATTGATCTGAGACTAATAGAATGCTCTATAAATCTCGGTTTTCCCTTAAATTGAATTTAATCAAGATACGATCATTAATTAAACCTAACCACCGAATAACCTAGGATACGATCTCTAGATTTAATTTGGCAGTCGCATTACGAATTGGAAAATGATTAATATAGGCAGTAACCTCACACGCTCGGGAGTCATGTTGTTCTTAACGATTAACGATCGTTAGATGCTACTCACAAATATTAAAAGTAACGATTACGAATTATAATTAATATTTTAGCAATAGGTTCGAAATAAAACAATCAAAATATTATATTCAGATCATTAATTCCAAAACCATCCAAATCAATACCAACAACACAACAATTCGAAAATAAATCACAACTTTAAAATGACAAAAATAGCTTAACCGTGACTTGGCGTCGATATCTCCATTGAACCGATGTGGAAAACTAGCCTATCATCTTCATTTTTATGCCCAAAAGATGAGTCATATACATATTGCAATAATAATACTCATGGTGGGACAACTAAAATGAAGGATTAATTAATCTCTGGCAGCTCCATATCTCCCGCACTCTAAGCTTTGTTTCTGTGTCTCCAAATGCCGCCACTGTTATCCTCGTTCCTGTAACTGCAGTTTGCCGCTTGTAGCTGTTAGCCTCTTGACTGTGCATTTCTCCTTCGTTTTTTTCCACGCCGACACTATTCTTGTAACAATGACAAGACAATTAAAAAATGGCTCATGTTAAAAACCCTTCCCTTTTTGTTTGTTCTCCAGCGTTTTTAACAAAAAATCTGCGTCTGAAAGATCTGTTCTTGCATTTAAATACTGACGTTACCGTTCTATGTAATAACGTGGCGAAACGTTACGCATAGCGTCGCGTAGCATTACTCTTGCTGCGTGAAACGCAGCGCAGCAACCAAAATCATTTTCTTTCTTCTTTTTTTTTCTTTTTTTTTCAATTAACTCGGTAAACAATTATACTCCAATTTTGTTTTAGAAAATTTTGTCTTTTTGATCTCCAAAATATATCAAGAAAACCAACCTAGCAGTCAACATAAATTGAACACAAATTGAGCATTTTATCATGAAAATAGGATTGAAATCACATGTAAATGCATAAGAAAATATAAGATACTTCAATCCTATCAGAAGGACGATGATAACGTTGACAATCCACATCCTTCAGTGGCTGATATTGAAGCAGCGCAACAGAAGGACGAGGATAACGATGATGTGGAAGGTCATCCCACCTCATTAAGTGACTCACGAGAGGAAATCGTTAAAGTTTGACGAGATTTCAAGTCGCTTGGAGCAGAAGTGAAGGAAATGAAGGCCATGATGACAGAAATATTGAAGCATTTATGGTCTTAATTCATTCTTGATCAATGACAAATAGGGGAAGAGAGGAGGAAGAAGAAAGAAGAAGAAAACAGACGAAGATAGGGCGACGAACAAGGAACAAGAAGACAAGAAGTTTTGTTTGGTGTATATAATCCGTTCTTATACTTTGTGCTGTTTATTTTGGTTCTCATTAATGTGAATATTTGTTATCGTCAAGTAAATGATTTTCATGAAGAACAAATAATAACGAAACAACACAATGAGACAGAACGCGCAATCCAAAATCAGACGGAAGGAGCAAGCACGAATAAAACATGAGACGGAAGAGCGAGTCAAACATGAGACGGAAGAGTAAGTCAAAGTAAGACGAAAGGCGCGAGTCAAACATGAATCTGCTCTGTCTTAGTTTCTATCATCTTAGTTTGACTTAACTCCTCTTCGTCTTACTTTAACCGTCTTACTTCTATAGTCGCACTTTCACTTCGTCTTACTTTGATTACTTTTAGTTCGTTTTACTTTGATCGTTTTACTTTGATCGTCTTACTTTGATCGTCTCACTTCTATCATCAGACTTCCACTTCGTCTTACTTTCACTTCGTCTTAGTTTTATCGTCTTACTTCTATCGTCTTACTATGGCTTAGTATTACTTTGATCGTCTTACTTTCACTTCGTCTCACTTTCACTTCGTCATTCTTTTATCATCTTACTTCTATCGTCTTACTTTCACTTCGTCTTACTTTGATTTTTTTGGACTTTGACATCGTCTTACTTTGATCTGATTACTTCTATCCTCTCACTTTCACTTCGTCTTACTTTTATCATCTTACTTTTATCGTCTTACTTTGACTTCATCTTACTTTTGTCGTCTTATTTCCATCATCCTAGTTTAACTTCGTCTATCGTCACTCTGCTTCATCTTAGCTTCTATCGTCTTAGTTTGACTTTTCTATAGTTTTAGTTTGACTCTGCTTTGTCTCGGTTTCTATCGTCTATCGTCTTACTTTGACTTCGTCTTACTTTGACCTTCTTACTTTCACCTCGTCTCACTTGCACTTCATCTTACTTTAATTTCGTCGGACGTTCAAATCGTCTTACTTTGCTCGGATTACTTCTATCGTCTTACTTTCGTTTTGTCTTACTTTTATTGTCTTACTTCAATTATCTTACTTTGAATTTGTCTTACTTTGGTCAGCTTACTTTGATCGTCTTACTTCTATCGTCCTATCTCACTTTCACTTCGTCTTACTTCAATCGGATTACTTCTATCATCTTACTTTTATCGTCTTACTTTCACTTCGTCTTTACTTTTATCGTCTTACTTTTATCTTCCTGTTTTCACTTTGTCTCACTTAAACTTCGCTTTACTTTTAATATAATGCACAGATTAAAATAACACGAAGCGATAAGTAAGACGAACTGGAAACTGAGATGAAGTGGTAACCAAATTATGCTATATAATATTACAATTCTTCAAGATACAGTCTTGATCTACGCATTTACAATCTTCCTATTGGATCACAAGTAGCTCCTATATAGACTGACACTGACGATGAACAACATGATAAATCTCCTCATATCCAAGTTTGTACTACGTCTTCTTTATTTGAAGCATCCTTTTTCAGATTTTTCTCGCCTGAATGTAGGTGCTCCAAGTTTGTCCTCCTTATATCCAAGTCTGCACTACGTCTGGTCGTCCATCCCAACTCGCTCTTAGTATATATACTTAATGAGGCATCCTTTTTCAGATTTTTCTGCCCTAGATCTAGGTGCTCCAAGTTTGTTAACACTGACAATGAAGAACATGATAAATGTCGTCATATGCAAGTCTACACTACGTCTTCTTTATTTGAGGCATGATTTTTCTCCCCTGAATGTAGGTGTTGACCAAGAAGGAAAACTGACCAAAGTTGGAAAGGAAAGAAGTGAGAGAGCAGAGGAAGGCAAAGGCAGACAGGAAAAATAAAGAGAGAGAAAATGGGAAAAAATGAAGCAAACCTACCCAGGTCGGAGAGAAAACCGTAAGATGTCTATGCACACGACAAAACGTGAACGAAAGTTACATCTGGTCGTCCATCCCAACTCGCTCTTAGTATATATACTTAATGAGGCATCCTTTTTTAGATTTTTCTCCCCTAGATCTAGGTGCTCCAAGTTTGTTAACACTGACGATGAAGAACATGATAAATGTCGTCATATGCAAGTCTACACTACGTCTTCTTTATTTAAGGCATGATCTTTCTCCCCTGAATGTAGATGCTGACCAAGAAGGAAAACTGACCAAAGGTGGAAACGAAAGAAGTGAGAGAGCAGAGGAAGGCAAGGGTGGACAGGAAAAATAAAGAGAGAGAAAATGGGAAAAAATGAAGCAAACTTACCCAGGCCGGAGAGAAAACCGTAGGTCATTTATGCAGACAAAAAAATGTGAACAAAAGTTACAAACGGAAATATAAAACCACGACAATAAACAACTGAGAGAGCAGAGGAAGGCAAGGTTGAAAAGGAAAAACAAAGAGAGACATAATGGGAAAAAATGAACCAAACTTACCCAGGCCGGAGAGAAAACCGTAGGCCGTCTGTGCAGACGATAAAACATGAACGAAAGTAACAAAGGGAAATATAAAACCACAGCAATAAATAGCTGCAGACTTACCAATCAGCAGGGCACGAAAAAGAAGCGATCAAAGCTGGAAATGAAAGAAGTGAGAGAGCAGAGGAAGGCAAGGGTGAAGAGGAAAAAAAAGAGAGAGAAAGTTTGGGGAAGAGCAGACAACATTCAATGAACAGATATAATCCGTCCTAAGGACATGGATTGTGTGGTCGTCCGAGGACACAACATTCAATGAACAAGATAAGCCATCAGATTAAATGCACAGGCGGGATGGATTGCGTGGTCTCCTCACGACACAACATTCAATGAACAAGATAAGCCGTCAGATTGAATGGACGGCCGGGATGCATTGCGTGGTCGCCTCACGACACAACATTCAATGAACAAGATAAGCCGTCAGATTAAATGGACAGATGGGATGCATTACGTGGTCGTCCATCCGAACTTGCTCTTAGTATATATACTTAATAAATGAGTTTATACGAACCTTATAAACTTTCATTGACAACCTGTAAAGATTATGAGAATACAATCTAGTAAGAAGAAAATGTTAGCTTAATAGAAGCTGCATTAGACATTCTGTAACATCCCGTTACTGTTAGCAAGGGTATTATGGTAATATTGGGTCAGACTGATAGGTTTCATTGCATTCACTGATTGAGCATGTTACTGGCCTCTAATTATAGAGGAACAGGTTTCTTGCATATGCATTTATTCATAGGTACATGCATTCATGATTTTCCAGCATTTTAATTGTGATTATGAATTAATTGGATTGTGAACTGGAAACTGACTGAATCATGATTGATTGAGAAATTAGGAGTAATTGGGTTCAAATAATGGATTTAGAATAGTCTAAGAGTGACTGGCAATTGATAGTGGCTTATAGGAAATTTTTGGGAAATTCGGGAGAAAATGCTCGGACCGGAAATTTTGGAGTAACCGACTGATTGACTGTATAGTACTTAAAGAATTGACCAATGGCAAAGGAATATTAGAGTTATACTGTTAGGAAATTAAAATGTTGAGCCATTGAAATTTAGAGACTGAAATTTGGACTGATTTAGAGACCTATGTCTATTTATAGCTAGGTTTGAATTTGAGAAATTTACCTAAGGCATTATCGTTTCTCTCTTCCCCTTCTCCACGGTGTTCTTTGATTTTTCCTTGGGTGAGGATTCTTTGATCTTTCCTTATGGTTTTCTTATCATTTGCTAGCCTAACTGGTTTATTGTGATTGTTGAAGGTTGAGAAGTTTGAAGAGTGGATTAATCGTTGATTTGAGAAAGTTTTAGGGTTACGGTGATTTTGAGAAATTTAGGGATTGATCTTCGATTGGTAAGTTTTAATGGCATTAATGTTGTTATTAATGGTTTTTATTGCATTTATGACATTTATTATGGTTGAGTTGGGTAGATGGGAGTGTTTAATGGAGGTTTTAAAGAGAGAAATGGACGGAAATCGATCGGAGAAGAAGGTGGCGCAGTCGCACATCGCGACATCTGGCGTGGGAAAATTTAGTGCTTTCGCATGACGAGCCTTGACGAGACGCCATGGCGAAGCGCTGAGGTACGTCGCGACGAGCCTTCTGGCTTACGTCGCGACGAGCGTGAAAAGGGCACACGCCGGGGCAAGCTTCATTCACGCCGCGGCGAGCGACCTTCTGTACGTCGCGACGAGGGCGTAGGTCGCGGCGAGGGATGGAATTCTGATTGAATGAGTGTTTGTTTATTGGGTATAATTTATGGTATATACCTCCGATTGAGGTGATTCTTGATTCATTACGAACTAGAGAAAGAGGTCTACAATTGAGGATAATTATGGGAGTTAGAATTTAATTTAAGTGGTACTGATTTATCGAGATTAAGGTCAATTATGGTTCATAGTGTGACCTAAGTATTGAATTGAGACAATTGGAGTTTTAATTGAGGTTTTCAATGGAGGTTTTGATCCAGTGAATAGGGAACTGTTATATGAAGTACGAATTGAGGAAATTGAATTGAATTATAGGATTGGATCAATTATTGTCGATCAATCGAACTGCGAGTTAGAATAGGACATAAGAGTTCAAAATTGGATTTTAGCGCTGAAAATCATGAGCATGCATTGTACATAATTCCACTGAGACATATGCATCATTGAATGGTTTAATTGAGCATCTAGTAATGGGACTGTATTTTACTGTATAGAGGTGCCGTTGGATCGTCATTCCACGGACATTGCTGGAACGTCCAGGCAGTAGCTCAGAAGTTACAGGTGAGTAACCTAGTTGGTTTCTCAAATTTCTGACTGTCTAAATGCTCAATGTGAATTACTTGCCAATGTGAAGTTGCATGATTACTAAAATATACATGATCAAATGGCATGTTTCTACTGTATTGGACTGGACTACTGTATGATACTGAGAAATACAGTACTGGGCTTTTATAGCCGTACACTGTAGATTACTGAACACTGAATTACTGAACATTGCATTGCATGCATAAATGCATGATCAGATAATGAAATGTGACCCAAGTTGCTATTATTACTGAAAAAAGCCTCGAGCTCGAACACTGTACTGACCGGGCCTCGAGCCCGAGGGGAGAAATCCCTGATGCGTCCCTCACTGAATATTGACTGAGCACTTGGGCACAACACTGAATAACTAGAAAAGAGTCTCATATGCATTGTATACACATGACTGATTGAATTGCAAATTTACTGAATTGTGCGATGACATTAGAGATTGCAAATTGTTACATGCTACTGTGAACTGTTGCATAATACTGTGAAGTGTGATAGGATACTGTAAATGGTTATATGTTATTGTAAATTGTTATGTAATACTGTTAATTGAATATTACTGTGCCGTGCTATACGCAATCTGCGTAATGCATGATTTGAGTGAACCATCGATGATGGTTTCTCACTAAGTTCGCAAACTCACCCAAAATTGCAACCAATTTTTCAAGACTGTTAGAGTAGACTCCTAGCTCCGGAGATAGCCTTTTCCTGCCGTGCGAGCGTGCGGGCAAGAGAAGCGATGGCACACAGGTCGGTCAGCTGGGTTGGACTTTTGAGGATGACTTAGGATAGATGTTTGTATCAGTTTCCTTTTTGGTTTTGTTTAGGGGACTGATAGACTTGTCTATTCCAATACTGGATGACTGTATTAAGATTCTTTTGGATTTTAAAAGTTACTGATTTATGATATATTATGATTTTAATTATTGCGATGCCATGTGGATTAATAGTGGAAATGTTCTGGTGGTGCACCTTTATCGTGGGATACGTGTCGGAGCGACCTCCGGGGGTCCCGATGTGTACCCTAAGGTGAGGGGGCACTACACATTCTTACATCTAATACCATGATTATGTATTAAAAATAACACCATCTATGATAGAAAAGTGATAAATTAACCTTAAAATGAAAATATCACCACATTGGTTGTAAGTAGGTAACATATCTCAATTACAACTATATTAGAGTTTAATATATCCAATACCACACTTTTGCTTAAAAATAACCACTATTGATAGCAGATAAGTTACACGTTTACCTTTAAGTGAGAATATTGTCTCAATACGAAGGATACCATACCTTAGTTAAAACTATATGAGACCTTCATACACCAATTCTATGATTATGTTAAAACTACTATTACCCATTATAAATTACAAGTTTACCTTAAAATGAGAATACCATCACTTTAATATTATGGGTCCTCAATTAAAACTATACTAGAGCTTTATATATTCAATACCATGTTTATGTTAAAAAAATCACCACCGATAATAAATAAGTCGCACCTTGTCTCTAAATGAGAATACCATCACTTAGTATAAAGAATATTATAACTCAATTAAAACTATACCAAATTTTCATATATTCAATACTATGCTTATATTTAAAAATACCATCACTCATAATAGATAAGCTACACGTTCACCTTAAAATGAGAATACCATTATTTTGATACTAGGATTTTGTTTAAATTATAACAAAACTTTATCGTCCAATACCATCTATATATTAAAATCCACCATTAGTAATAGATAAGTCATATGTTCACCTTTAAATGAAAACATTATCACTTAATATGAAGAATACTATATCTTTAGTAAAACTATACCAAGACTTCACACATCCAATACTAAACTTGTGTTAAAAAAATATCAGTACCCATTACAATAAGTGACACATTCACTTTAAATTGAGAATAACATCACTTTGATTTTAAGTTACCATGCTTCAATTAAAATTATATCAGAATATTGTATGTCCAATGCCACACTTATGTTTTAAAAAATTACCATCAACCTCAGATAAGTCACACATTCACCATTAAATGGGAACGTCATCATTCAGTATGAAGAATATCATGGCTCAGCTGAAACTATACAAGATTTTCATATATTTAATACCATATTTATGTTCAAAATATACCACCACCTATAATGTAGAGCCCGACCTCTACATTAAAAAGGCGCCTTTTTAATGTAGAGCCTGGCCTCTACCGCCATCACTCCAGGTATTGTCCTCTTTGGTCAAGGGTGAGTCCACGACTCGAACCCAAGACCTCAAGGTTTTGTTGCACTTTAAGTGCGCCTCTTAGGCGTGCACTTAAAGTGCAACAAAACCTTGAGGTCTTGGGTTCGAGTCGTGGACTCACCCTTGACCAAAGAGGAAAATACAAATGGCTCAATGGTAAGAGGCGTGCACTTAAAGTACAACAAAACCTTGAGGTCTTGTGTTCGAGTCGTGACTCACGAAAGTGCCAAAGAGGACAATACCTGAAGTGATGGCAGTAGAGGCCGGGCTCTACATATAATAGCTAAGTCACAGTTAAACTTAAAATGAGAATACAATAGCGTTGATATTAAGATCCTATGTTTCAACTAAAACTATAACAAAGTTTTATACACTCAATATCACACGTATGTTTAAAAAGAATTACCACTGATAATAAATAAGTCACATGTTTACCTTTAAATGGGAATGTTATCACTTAGTACGAAGAATACCATGTTTTAGTTAAAATTATATTCAAACCTTAGCACATCCAATACTACACTTATGTTTAAAAATAATACCTCCATTATAAATAAATGACATATTCATGTTAAAATGAGAATACCATCACTTTGATATTAAGTTACCAAGACACATTTATAACTATACCAGAGATTCATATATCTAATACCATACTTATGTTTAAAAATAACCACCCCTAATAACATATAAGTCAAACATTCACCTTTAAATAAGAATAATTTCATTTAGGACAAAGAACACCATACCTTATAAAAGCATATTAGACCTTTACACACCAACATTACAATTATGTTCAAAATATACTACCACCCATTATAGATAAGTGACACATTTACCATAAAATGAGAATTCCATCACTTTGCTATTAAGTTACCGTGCCAAAGTTAAAACTATGTCAGAGTTTCATATATCTAATACCATACTTATGTTTAGAAAAAAATCACCACTAGTAATAGATAAATCATACACTCATCTTTAAAAGGAAATATTATCACTTATTATGAAAAAATAAGAGGCATCCATGGTAGAAGTCGACGGTGAAAAATGGAAGAAAATGAGATGGATATGGGAGAAGACGATGGTGTGATAGTAACGTGAAGATGGAATATGAATGTGTGATATGAATGTCATCTGTCGGCTCTCCTTTTATATGTTATCTCGAAATAGGTTTTTTTCAAAAACAAGTTACTGGATCGTGTTACACAGTTGGTTAATTTTCCAAAAATGGTCAAAGTCTGGTGCCAATTCGAATGTGTCGTTGTGGCAAAAGGATGAGTTCGCCGTGGCGAACTTTTTTAGAAAGATTTCCTCAATAGTCTGCTGATTTCACCGCGACAAAAACATCATCCTTGCCCCGATGAACTTTTCTTGAAAGGTTTCTTCAAAGATTTTATGATTTTTCCACAGTGAAACATCATCCTCGCCACGATGAACTTTGCCTGTTGCCCTCGTTGACTTGTGATCTTGATCTTCACTCTTTGACTTTACTTCTTGAATTTCCTACAATGAAAAATAGTAGTTTGCAGTATCAACTGTTCTAAAACTCAATTTAGTGCAATTACAAATTATTTGTGACAATTTTACCCTCAAACTATATTAATTCAAAACAAGCACTCACGAGCTAAATTAAGCACAATATCTAATAATAAGAGCCAAAAAGTATAATAAAAACCATGAAATTGTCACCAAATGATATAAGAAACTTGGTTTCAATCAAATTCCCCCCACACTTAGACCTTTGTACTCCTTGACAAAGTTTATAAAAATTAAAGAGATACAAGTGTAAAAGAAAATACCGACCATGCTTAAAAATGAGAGTAGAAAGTTAGTTAAATCACTTTATCAAAAATCAACCCAAGCAGACTGAAAGAGCGTTGGGAAAATAAACATTATAAGTATTTAATCCAAGAGATTGGGCAAATGAGATTTCTCTCAAGGAAATGTGTTTAATCTCTTAACTCACTTGTCTTGGGATAATTTCACTCTACAATCTGCTTAGTCCATTCTCTTCCATAAGCTTGTGATTATTCTACCTCTCCACCACAAGAACTATAATTTCGAGAATCAAGAGGACTTTCAGGGTTGTAATGTACGGAAGGCTAAATGAAATGGATTGAATAGAAGGAAAAATGAGCACATGCATCACAATTATTTTTCTCATGAAACAAACGCCAACTATGCATAAGAAAATGTTTAAACAAACAACAAACATAATCTAACATTTTTATAACTTGTTCTCTTTTGAGAAAGCTTTCTTTTTTTAATGCTTTTTGGAAATTTTTTCTTTTGTATAGAAACCTTTGTGTTTTTTAGATCATTTTTAAATGGAGATGAGAAATTCACATTAATTGTGAAATATGCATGCACTCAAAAGATGACTCAAAGGGGCTAGCAATGGTTAAGTGTTTGGGGCTTGTGTTTGGGTAAGTAGGGGTTTTAAAAAGAATGCCTCGATCATATTAACAAAATTTTAGTTCATCAAGCTTTGATCAAGAATTAAAACAAGTTCTAGAGAGATGAAATTAAGTAGATACATACAAAAATGAAAGAATTCAGGCCCAAATATCCTTCCAACAAGGTTAGTATCTCAATTAAGCAATCTCAAGGTTTAAAAATGCATAGTGCTACTCTCTCAGTGTACCATTACTTGCCTCTCGTGAAACATTGAAAATAGAATTAACCAAAATCAACTATCATTTAAAAACATAGATGGTTTTTTCAAAAACACATGGACAACTTTGAAATTTATAAAATCCTAAAGACATAGGAGTGAGACGAATCTAATTTAGGAGAAGTATTGAAATGAAGAAATTTAAAAAGAAATTTGTCCTTTTCTTTTATGAAAACCATGGAGAACTAAAAATTAGCAACGTTGCTGCGGTGAAACTAAGAGCTCGCCGCGGTGAAAAATTGCTAAGAAAAAGAAACACTTGAAAAACATGCAATTCACCTCCATTACCAAGTTTAAAAATTTACAGAGGACACATAAATGACTTGTACAAGAAATTAAAGGGCCAAAAATGATGTGTAAAGAAAAATTGCCAAAATGGAATAACCTCTCCCCCACATGAACATCATATTGTCCTAAATGTGAATAACAATCAAAACACCAAGATGCATTGAAAAGTAAGAGGAAGACTATTGAATAATAACACATTGGGAAAAGCACAAAGAGAATTATATAACAACCCTCCATTAATTCTATAAATAACAATAATGTAACTGAGTATCCAGTAGACTAAAAACTAAAACATGACTAGCTAAGAAAAAAAGAACAAATGACTCAAGCTACTCCATAGGAGGGTTAGCCCCAGATCTAGATGGACCTGCTCCAAATGTGCCAGTGCCGCTCAGTCGATCATCCTCATCAGATGGTAACTGGAAATGAAAGTGCTCAGCGAGCAATGCATCCATACATCGGCGATACCACCTATCTCGGTCATATAAAGCCTCTCTCTCCTTATGTCGGGCTATCTCCTAGAAGAGAGTGTCTTGGAGATGGGAGAGGTTTGCACAAAGTTCGTCGACTTTAGCAGCGAGGGTTTGTAAAGTGACAAGCTTAAGAGCGTCCTGAACTCGAGGATCATCCTCAACTAGTGCCACAACTGCAGAGGTTGCACCAATATCATGAGCATGGGTGGAGGGACAAGGTGGGTGCATGGTAGGTTGCTTAAGGCGAGCATACGTAAAGAGCTGGACCGGCTTAAAATAGCTGTCAGTATCAAACTCTGGGACATTGTGTGCTCAGGAAATATCAGAGATGAGGTAGGGAAAGGTGATGACAGTGGTGAATTTGGCGGTAGTGATGGAGTCATGAAGGGCGGAGGCGATAGCATCAACTATATTGACCGGGTGACCAGTCATCAGGAGGTAGATGTGTAAGGCTTGATGTTTTGTGGCATATGCGAGGTGAGTGGTCGGGACGATATTGTTGCAAACTAAATGAAGCTAAGGACGAGTTGCGGGTCGGAGATCAGATCGTTTGCAGTAAAGTAGGTAATAGTGGGATCGATGCCATTCGGCGCCCTCTTGACAAAGGGTGTGAATAACATCGTTCGAAGGGTAGTTGTGGATGAGCTGATCATAATGGCAACGAAGAATGTTACGAAGATTGAAATGGCGATGAATACTGGTGGTGGTGAATGCATTGGGTGCTTTAATGTCACAGAAGTTAATTTCCATAGTATCATTGAATCTGGCATATGTATAAAAATGGCGAACGAATTTATCGTTACCTTAAGCACGGGGTTTAACTAAACCTATGAGCTAAGAAGCAATAAGTTGCTGCATGAAGGGATTGTCAAGGGGAACTAATGGAAAGGGTCACTCTTTAATGAAAGGCCTAGTTTATGCTTTCTCATAAAGTTTAACAAAAGTAAAACTATTTAAGGAATCAGAGTCACTAGGAGAGTTAGGAGGGGCAGGAAGGGTAGTAAGGGTAGGGAGTTTAATGCGAGGCATTGTTCTGCAGAAAATACACATCAAAACATAACTAAACAAACGAGTAAAACAAACTAAAAATAATAACCTAAGCAACTAGCAAAAGCATAATCAATAATCCTAGGTAACCTAAACAAAATGATTCTAAAGAGAAAATGGAAAGGAAAACAAGATAGACAACCTAGTCTACCCTAAACATTGCAGAAACTAAGAAAAATGAAGAGAAGAAACACTTACAAAAATTGTAGTCTGCACAGATAGTCGAAAGGGAGAGGTTGGGTTAAGAATCTTGAGGATAACCGTGGTGAAAAATGAAGGTGGAAACTAAAGAAGGGGGTCAAAAGAGTTAAATAGGGTTTGGGTGTGTGAAATGACAAAAAAGAATACAGGGAATACAAAAGGTTAAGGGAAAATAGGGGTGGAATGGTAATTTCAAAGGTAAAATTTGCACAGATTAATCCTTCATCGTGGAGAACTTAAACCTAATCTCAAAAATAGCAAAATATCAATGTTCCGCCGCGACGAAATGGAACTCACATTGCGGTAAAATTATCCTGAAAGGAAGAAAGAAGAATGGTGGAGAGTTCGCCGTGGTGACGTGGAATGCACGCCGTGGCGAAATTAACCTGAGAGGAATAGAAAGAACCGCACGAAATTTACCCGAAGCAACATAAAAGGTATGAGGAACTTTTACCACGGCGACGTGGAATCCACGCTGTGACAAAGTTTACCTGAAAGGAATGTGAAGCAAAACAAAAATAAACGTTTGACAAGAGGAACATTACTGATAAACAATTGACACAAGCTGGGTACTCAATAACATTAAATATCATATTCAAAGTCATAAGGCACCAGATAAGCTCAAGAAAATAAAGTGCAACACAATTAATCAGATCAATTTCCTCAAACTTGAAGGTGTATCATGCAACAGGCCAACAAGTACAACAAAAATAAAACAGGAGACAGACCTAGCATGGAAATTATTGAATTGAAAAATTGCTACATAAACTAAAAGCTAAGCTAATTTCCTACTGAAATGGTTTCTTCCCTATACTTATTCAACAAACTAATGCACTTGACAATTCCATAATTAGTTACAGATCAAGAGTAAATAAACAAGTGAAGGAAAGAAACAACCTGATGATTATGGAGGTTGCTGGTTCTCATGATAGAGCTTCAATAGGTGGCCATTCACTTTGAGTTTGGCTCCGGTCTCTTCATGTAAAAGCTCCACCATACCAAAATTGTGCACCTTAGTGACTAAGTATGGCCCATCCCAACGAGTGTTGAACTTTCCATGCTTAAAAGTGAAACGAGCCTTGAATAATAGAACTTTGTCTCCTTCCTTAAAGCTCTTCCTTTAGAGAATCTTATCGTGCATCAACTTTGTTTGCTCCTTGTAGAGGCGAGAATTCTCGGAAGCCTCTAGCCTCAACTTCTCTAATTCTTGCAACTGCAACTTCCTCTCTATACCAGAAGATTCCAAATCCATGTTACACCGCTTGAATACCCAGTATGCTTTATGCTCCAACTACATCGGCAAATGACAAGCTTTGCTATAGATTAAATGGTAAGGGGACATGCCTATTGGTGACTTGTAGGCAGTCTGATAGGCCAACAGTGCTTCTTCTAAACATAGGCTCCAGTCTTTCTTTGATGACTTAACTATCTTCTCTAAGATGTGTTTCACCTCTCTATTCAATATTTCAGCTTGACCATCGGTTTGTGAGTGGTATGTAGTGAAGACTTTGCGAGTGACTCCAAATTTAGAAAACAGGTTATCAACGACCCTATTACAAAAGTGTGTTTCCTTATCACTAACCACAGCCTTAGGAATTCCAAATCGTCAAAAAATGTTGGACCTAAGAAATTTAGACACTACTTAGACATCATCTTTTCTAGTAGGTACAGTCTCTATCCATTTGGTACATAGTCGACAACTAAAAGAATTTACACAAAGCCAAAAGATGGAGGAAAGGGACCCATCAAATCAATCCTCCATACGTCAAAGATTTCGCAAAATAATAAAGAATGCCGAGGCATTTCATGCCATTTACCTAACCCTCCAAAGTGTTTACATTTGTCACATGACCGAAAAAAAGGTAAATGAATCTTTAAAAAGGGAAGGCTAATAAAAACTACAATCTAGAATTTTCCTAGATTTTCTTCTTGCACTGAAATGCCCACCACAAACCATTGAATGGCAAGCTAAAATTATAGCCTTGAATTCTTCATTAGGTATGCGTTTTTTGATGACTTGGTCACTACACAATCTCCACAGATGAGTAGCATCCTAAATGTAATGCCTAGCTTCGCTCCTTAGCTTTTGGGCCTGCGACTTAGACATAAAAGGAGGGGTTAGTCCAATTATGAAATAATTGACTATATGTGCATTTCAAGGTTCTTTAAAAACTAAAACACACAAGACTGAATCAGGAAAAGAATCGTAAATAAGTTTGGAAGAGTCCACTCCCTGTGTTTCGTCTGGTAGCCTACTCAAATGATCAGTGACATGTTCACCGCCCCAGTTTGATCCTTTATCTCTATATCAAACTCTTGAAGAAGCAACGCCCACCTTATCAATGTAGGTTTTGATTGTGATTTTTTGAGGAGATGTCGAATAGCTATATGATCAGTAAAAATGAGATGTTGAATAGCTATATGATCAGTAAAAATAGTCACATGGGAGTTTAACAAATACGGCCTAAACTTTTTTAAAGAAAAAACTACTGCAAACAACTCTTTCTCAGTTATTGTATAGTTGATTTGATCTGGATCTAGTTTTTTCGAGGCATATGCAATAACTCTTGCGAGTTTTTCCTCCCGTTGGCCCAACATAGCTCCTACAGCACAATTAGAAGCATCACATGAAAGCTCAAAAGACAAGTTCCAATAAGGAGCAACTAGAATAGGAGGAGAAATGAGTTTTGATTTCAACTTATCAAAGGCATCCCTACAAGAATCATCAAACTCAAATTTTGCATCTTTTTGTAAAAGCTTAGAAAGAGGTAATGCAATTTTGTTGAAATCTTTTATGAACCGCCTATAAAATCCTGCATGACCTAGAAGTGATCTTATATCTTTAACATAGCCATGATAAGGCAAAGAAGATATAACCTCAATCTTAGCTTTATCAACTTCAATGTCTTTGTTAGAAATCAAATGACCTAGCACTATACCCTTATTGACCATGAAATGACATTTTCCAAAGTTCAAAATCAAATTCTTTTCAATGCACCTTTTTAAAACTTTTGCAAGACTAGATAGGCAAGTATCAAAAGAATCACCATAAACTGTGAAATCATCCATAAAGAATTCTATGCATTATTTTAAAAATTCACAGAAAACAACCATCACATAATGCTGGAAAGTCCCTGGAGCATTACTTGAACCAAAAGGCATCCTTCAATATGTAAAGGTACCAAAAGGACATGTAAAAGTGGTTTTATTTTGGTCCTCTGGTGCAATAAGTACTTGAAAGTACCCAGAGAAACCATCTAGAAAACAATAATGCGATTTGCCTGCAAGTCTTTCAAGCATTTGGTCAATAAAAGGAAGAGGGAAATGATCTTTTTGTGTGGCTTCGTTTAATCATCTATAATTTATGCACAAGCTCTATGAATTCTACACTCTTGTAGGACTAAGCTCATCCTTATCATTTTTTGATCATAGTTGTAACACCCCACTCCCGAAAGACCCGGACCCGACATCGATGGTGATATCTGAGTCCGTGCCCTGCGAGGGTGGCGTGATACATTACTCAGTCAAATCATAGTATAAATTTTTTTGAAACATACATACACTTACGTTATATATGTTGCGGAAAACAATTCTTACAAAACATGATCGGTAAAAGAATGTGATGACCACAAGGGTCCTATTATAAATACACCATAATATAACACCAAGGTCTTCACACTAATGCAGACGCAACTGATCTCGTCCTCTTCTATCACTCCCAAGCGATCACTATACACTCGTTGCCTAATGGGGTATTCTTCTGAGTCCTGAAAAATAATTGCAAATCTTGGGTGAGTTTTGCGAACTCAATGAGTGACCATCATCGATGGTTCGCTCAATCATGTAACAAAATCAATTCATAACCTATATTCACATTGCTGTCTATTTGATCTCATTTTACAAATCACATACATCTAACTTTATCTCATAATACACTTTCACAAAATTGCCCATTTACACATATACAGAAATCCACATTCATATATCCCATTTTTTATACATACATATTTCACTCACTTACCATTTATTATCATTTTGCTGTGACTGAGTGCCTAAATTGTCCCATTGAAGGGCTCATTAATATATGTCCCTTATCCAATGTTGGATACAGGGCTCATTATACGTTGAACCTGAGGCTCTGAATCACTAATGAGCTCGAAGCTCATTTATGGACGTTGAGCTAAAAGCTCTGATCGGTGACAACTCTCGTCAACAGCCCTAATATTTCATACAACGCTAGGCATATCACAATTTGTCATACATTTTATAATTAGATGTACCCCATGACTGTTATCACATCAGTAAATGGCATTTTGCCTGTCATTCAATCAAACATATCAAATCCAAATCAAATATAACATGTAACACTTTTTTTTTCAGTTTGTTTCAGTGTTGTGACCGAGCGCCTGGACTGTCCCTATAAGGGCACATTAATCGTTGAGCCAGAGGCTCTGAAACTATCCCATTAAGGGCTCATTAATCGTTGAGCCAGAGGCTCTGAAACTGTCCCATTAAGGGCTCATTAATCGTTGAGCCATAGGCTCTGAATCACTGTGGGGCTCGAGGCCCTAATATAACATTGAGCTAAAAGCTCTGATCAGTAACTGTTCTGATCACAACTGTCATTAACTAATTTTGCATTCATGTATGAATGGCATGTGCCACAATTCAATCACTTTATTCACGTATTCATTTATGCCACAATTTAATCACTTTATTCACGTATTCACTTATGCCACAATTCAATCACTTTATTCACGTATTCCTATATCACAATCATTTCTAAATTATCACAATCGGACAATTGATTCACACTTTGTCACTTTAAAAAATACAATCACAATTTCTCATACCATAACACTTCTATGTCATATCACTCTAATACTTCGGACCTTCTGTTCGGAGTTCACAATTAACATTGTCCCACCATTATACTCCAGAAAATTTAAAATCACTGAATTATAACACTTAATATTTGGAGAACCATCTAGGTCACTCACCTGACTTCCGCGCTAATGCCTGGAAGTCTCGACAATGTCGGTGGCTGACGTTCCAAATGTGCCTCTATCACAAGTCAAACACACTTATCTTACACATTATCGAAATCAGAAATATCCCATAATGCACATGTAGCAAATTTCAAAATATGTACTATGCACATTCGTGACATTCCCGGCACTATCCCAAAAATTCCCATCACAGCCTTTCCTCAATATCAAAACTCAATAAACATAAAAATCCTTCAAGTTGTTTCAGAAATTCAAAGTTATTCTCTAAACATATACAGACTATCCTTATGTGGAACCCATATTTTATACTTAACTTCCATTCAAAAATTGAGACCCCTTATAAACTGAACTAAACTTCTTTTCTTCATAATACTTATAGCCCCATGCCTCTAGTTTACACCAAATAAAAAATCACCTTATTTGAAAATCTGTACAAAAAGTTATGGTTTAAAAACCAAAACACATCTCGCTGAAGCGGGTTCATTGCTGGCTGAAAAAACGCCATGGGCGAGGTTGAACTCTCCACGGCGAGAGCACAAGTGTGTGCCGGCGTGCACACTTGCTGACGCCGCAACGTGCCCGCTTGTGTACGCCGCGGCGTGCACACTCGCTTACACCGCGGCGCACGTCGCCACGTGCAAACCCAGAAACCTCCCGAAACTTGATTTTTCAAAAATTTCCAATCCAATTCTTTCTATCTTTCACAACACAATTCAACTTAACACTAAAACATCACTCACACATCATTTCCAACTCATTTCAAACCCAAATCATATACAAAATATCACAATTTAGCCATACTCGAAAAACCCTAAAACTCAACATATAGGTAACTCATCCTTTAATTTTTAACCCTTAAAACATGAATCATTCATCAAATCAAGAGGAATGATGCTTATACTTACTTGATTTGGCTTTAAAACCTACAAAATCTTCAAGATTTCCTCAAAACCCAAACCTTTCTCCTCTCTTCCTCTTCTTCGACGGCTTCCTCCTCTTTTTCAAGCAAAAAATCCCAAATTTTCCTCTTTATATACCCTTAAGAAGGGTGAAAAGTCCATTTTACCCCTTTCTCTAAACCTTGAGTTTTGGAAATCTTAAGTGCCATGCCCAATTTGCCCTTATACAAATTCTTATAACTTTACTACTTCAATTCAGAAATTCAAACTCTTAGGGTCTGAATTGAGATTCAAGTCCTTCAGATTAACACACTTTCATTATTTCAGTCATACCTATCAATTCCCATTTCAATCAATCCATAAACTTTGATTTTCATAATCCTCTCCAAAATTCCAATGCTCATGATAAAATAATATGTCTAAATCATGTCATTAGTTTGTAGTGTCGATTTGACAATCATTTTCAGTATCAGAAATCTCATCGGTACCCATTTAGCAATTTTATACGAAATACACATCAATCACTCCAATCCACTTCTGCAAACACAAAATGCACATTATTCACAAACATGACACTTATAGACACATGTGCCAGGAAATGTCACGAATGCCTATACAATCGTATACATTTGCAAAAACTACCATTCATATCAATATAGAGGCCATTTTGTGCATGAATAAGCCGAGATACAATTTCACACTCAAAACCTGCCCTAAATTTGCTATTTACCATTCCCATCGGTGATGGGATGTTACAATAGTTATCCCACTCTTTTTCAGCACTACATATATCGGATTGACCCACTCACTATCATATATGGGATATATGATCCCAACACTCAACAGTTTTGTGATTTCTTTCTTAACCACGTCTAAGATAAGTGGGTTTAGTCTCTTTTGGGGCTACCTCGCAGATTTTGAACCCTCACTCAATAAGATTCTATATGTGCAGATAGTTGGGCAAATTCCAGATATATCTGCTAAAGTCCACCCTATAGCCCTCTTATGCTCTTTAAAAAAAACAAGGAGTCTCTCTTCCTCATCGTGAGATAGGGTATTGACAATTATAATAGGCAATCGCTCATTAGACTAAAAAAAAGGCATATTTTAAAGTAAGAGGTAGGGGTTTCAACTCAATCACAGGAGGTTGCATAATAGAAGGGATCAATTTATGAAGTTCAAGAGAGAAAAGATTACTCCCCTTTCCTTCAACAAATGATAGCTCAGGTTCCATGTGGTTGGCTTTACAATCTCCTTCTACTCCAGATGTTGAACCCATCTCACATTGATCTATGGTGGCAACTGCCTGGTCCAAATCCTTCTGCATCCCGTCAATCAGACACTTTTGTTGAGATAAAATAACTTCATTGATTTCCTCATCGGTGTTAGTCTCCATAATGCCAAAATCAACTAAAAAATTAACAAAAAACCTTTCCCAATGGGGGACATCACTGACAATAGAAGACGTTAAAATCACATGTGAGTTAGAAAAATCAAGTGAATGCAACTTAGAATGAAAGGAATCCTCTTTAAATTCAAAATCAGAGCAAGTATCATCATTAGCAATATCAAGCATGTTAACTCCTAAAAGTGAAATCAAGTGAATGCAACTTAGAATGAAAGGAATCCTCTTTAAATTCAAAATCAGAGCAAGTATCATCATTAGCAATATCAAGCATGTTAACTCCTAAAAGTGAATAATCCTTATGGGGATGTTTCATTGGTTCATAAATGTTAAAGCACACTTTTTGATCTCCTAACTCCATGGTCATGGTACCTTCTTTTATGCTAACCATAGTACTAGTAGTCCTTAAGAAAGGTCTACCAATAATCAATGTAGTGTCCTGCATAACTTTAGAAGACATGTTAAGCACATAAAAGTTAGCGGGAAAGACCAAACCCTTAACCTGGACCAAAATGTCCTCTATAATGCCCACAAGATAACTAAGAGACCTATCAACCAATTGTAGAACTACAGATGTAGACGTAAGACCCTTGACTCCCAATAATGTGTAGACAGACTTAGGCATAACATTAATGGCTCCCCTGGATCTAATAAGGCTCCCCCTATGGTAACTTTACGTATGGTGCACAGGATAGTGAAAGATCCAGGGTTTGGGAATTTTACGGGAATTTAGGGTTTAAACAATGTAGACACATTTAAGTTGATTTGCACTCTTTCATTCGATCTGAACTTCCTTTTGTTGGTGCACAATTCTTTAAGGTACTTAGCATATGCAGGAACCTTTTTCATAAGGCTAAGCAAAGGGATATTGACTTCTACTCTACCAAAGAAATCAATGATATCTTTCTCATGTTGGGACCTGATCCCAACCGAAGAAATGGAAAAAGAATATGAAAAGAAAGCAAAATCGAAAGAAAGGAACACAAGGCGGAAGCAAAATCATAAGCGAAACAAACATCGGATCAAATCGAATCGAAACCAATTTCTGACATCCGTGAAAAAATATTAAAGAAAACGTTTGCGTTGGAAACCTTAAGACTATCAATCTAAGCTAATCCAAATCTGTGTACTTTTTTTTTTCTTCTTTCTTTCATTTTCATTCCATCTCTTACAAAGTGACTTCATTATCCAATTGAAATCATTCACACTTCAAACTCAATTTGTTTGCTTCTTCATATACAATCATATCTCATCAATTTAAACTCTCACTTTTTATTTCCATAAAATCGCACACATTCCAAATTAAATACCATCAATCCTCAAACGATGAGCACTTTAAATATTTCAGACCAACCATCACAATCATATATCCAATTTCATACACAAAATCCATAACTCGAATCATAATTCATTTTACCATTCCATATACAAATCCATAATGTATTTACATCATAAAATACGTGCTTACAAAATATTAATGGCATTTCTAAGCCATAATACAACATCAATATCCAAAATCCGAATATGTACACCAATCCAACTTACAAACAAAACAATAGGCAAACATACAAACAAAAACCTTCAATTTCTTTCACCCGATCTTTTTCTTATCACCTGTGGATGGGAATGAAGGGGGGTGAGCTTATAGCTCGTGGGTAACAGTTTATAACAAATAAATAAGCAAAACCATTGAAATTCTTTTTCTTTTATGGTCTTAGCAAACATTTCTTTGAAATCCATAAAGCACATTTTCAAAAAGTTCTTTTCTTGTCGTATTCAAAATCGCAATTTGCAAAACGTATGATTTTTAGGCTTTTAGCCATAAACGCATAGGTTACAAAACATGAATGCATCAACTTGACAATTCATAGATGCAATGGCAAATCACATATGCAATGCACAATAATTAGCTCGAGAGTTTCATAAATATGACGGAAAATCAAAGTTTTACCGTAAACACGACGAGTTCGATTTTCGAAGGATGTGGCCTCTAACGGGCAACCGGGAGAAGGCTAAGGGTCATCATGCACGAGACTAACGAAACAGGATCTCTCTAGCCCACACAAAAGCACATATCATGCTCAAATCAATTTATCGAATGCTCTTTTTCGAATATACGAAATGCCATTGAATCTTTCGAGGCATAACACAAATGAACTTTGCAATTCATCAAAAGTTCATGTATTGAATCAATAATAATTTTTCAAATCATTCATACAATGATGCAACATTTATGATGCAATTGAAATCAGAAAATTTCTTTATTTAAAGAAAGCAGTAGTGGCTTATAAATTTTATTATAAACAGGTACCTACCTCATTTCCATGCTTGAAGCGTGTCCAATGCTTCAATTTGACCATTGTGTCTCTCTTTCTTCCAATAGAAAATTTCCTACACCAATTTCCCACAAATTCAATCTCATAAATAACATAATCCTTAAAATTGAACTTAGAAAACACTAATCTCACATATAATCAAGCTACCTAAATTACCAATTTTTAAAATCCCCAATTCACAAAATTGGGCATAACCCTAATTTCCTATTATCCAAAATTGATCCCATTAAAACATGCAATCTCCAAAATTGACTTTAGAATTCACAAACCCATACCAATTCCAAGGTATCTAAACCAAAAACTCTCTAAAAGATCAAAGATCGAAAATCAACTCTTACCTTCATCTTCTCTAATTTCAGATTTTCTTGGTTCATGATGGAGCTCTCTTCATTCTCCACGTTTTTCTCTCTTGAATCAACATAGAAAGCTAGCTTGAAGACCCCTAAAAATCAAACCCTAGCTCTCTCTTTTCTTTCTCCTTCACTCATCCGAAGGCTTGCTCTCCCTTCTCTCTTCTCCCTATCGTTTTCTTCCTTCATTCTTTTCTATTTTGCTCTTTTGTGTCATGCTTCAACAAGGGAATGATGACAGCCCACTTGCTTTTATAGTTCCATGTCAATTAATGAATGAGGAATGACTCATATGCCCCTCCATTTAAGCCTATAAACTTAACACTTTAAGTAAACTTCCACAATTGCCCCTTCATTGGTCTTTAAAACTGACATCTTGTCTGATTATTTTGATCAGGTAAATGAAGCCATTTGATAAAACTTTCTTCTAGATAAATTTCCCTCTATGTCTTACGAATCCATCGCTTCAAGAATTAGATAGATCGGAGCTTTATAACTCAAGATATCTCCAAAATACTGAAGTTTGTTCTTCAGACCTGAGGCTGAACACTGCACCTAACTTCCGACCCAAAATTGGAAGTCTTAGAGGATAAATTGTAGATCGGATCCTTCATAACATTTGTACCCCCATGTATCTATTTTAATCTGCAAGAAGAATCCGATCTATTGGAGCTCTATAGCTACAGATATCTCCAAATTACTGAAGTCTGTTCAGCCATTACAAAACTGAGACTGAACTCTACACCTAACTTCCGACCCGAAATTGGAAGTCGTAGAGGCTAAATTGTATATCTGATCCTTCATAACATTTGTAGCCCCATGTCTCTATTTTAATCTGAAAGAAGAATCCGATCTATTGGAGCTCTATAGCTCCAAATATCTCCAAATTACTGGAGTCTGTTCAGCCATTACAAAACCGAGACTGAACTCTACACCTAACTTCCAACCCAAAATTGGAAGTCTTAGAGGCTAAATTGTTGATCCGCTCCTTCATAACATTTGTAACCCCATGTCCCTATTTTAATCCGCAAGAAGAATTAGATCGATCCGAGCTCTACCGATCAAGATATATCCAAAATACAAAACAATGTTCAGACTTTTTTCACCGGTTAGCTCACTTTAATCTGATCTATCTTTTTCCATTTAATGTCAAAACTGATATATCTAGTATGGAAAGATAGAAAAATATCTTAAGAATCCAACGCTTCAAAAATCGGGTCGATCGGATATCGAATGAAGAAGTTATGGCTAAAAGAGTGAAGGGAGGTCAGAGCTCGGACAAAAAATCAAAGCTCGGCCAGAAAATCAGAGCTCGGTCGGCAAACAGAGGTCGGCCAACAGAGGTCGGCCATCAAAGGTCGGTCGGCCAATAGAGGTCGGCCATCCAACAGAGGTCGGTCATCAAAGGTCGGTCGGCCAGCACCCAATCCGACTTTTAAACTTCTAACACTCATAACTTTTGACTCTGAGCTCCGAATTTTACAAACTCGGTATCATTGGAAAGATAAAAAATAGATCTACAATTTTCAAGAGGACTCAAAAGCAAGATCGGTCTCTAAAGGGGTCAAAAATGTACTTAAAGATGACCGATCGATAATCTCCTTAAAACTTTACACAGCACCTCAACTTGCAAACATCATAACTTTTGAACTAGACCTCCAAATTTGATAAACTCGGTGTCTATAGAAAGGTAAAAGAACCCTCTACAACTTTCATGAAGGCCTTAAAAATCAGATCGACCTCTAAATAGGTCAAAAACTCTACACAAACTGACTGGTTAATCAGCTTCACACTAAACAACATCAGAACTTCTAAAAATCATAACTTTCTACTCCCTTGTCTAATATTTTCGTGCTTTATATCATTGGAAAGATAAAAACAAGCTATAAAATGTTCATGAAGAACTCCAAAGCAACTTCAACTTCTAGATAAGTCAATTATTCAATCAAAATTTCTGCCCTGTTAGCAATTACCTAAACAATATCCAAACTTCACATTATCATAACTTCTTGCCCCGATATCAAAAAATTGCATACTTTATGGCGTTAGAAAGCTAGAAACATGAGCTAAAATTTCATTAAGACCCTATTAACAAATTCTACATCAACGAGGGTCAAAATCCAAATCAAAGCTACTGCCCAAAAATTTCCATACCAACAACATTCAAACTTCACAATCTCACATCTTTCAACCTCCATATCCAAGAATCGCATATTATACATCATTTTAAATCTATTCTAATTCTCTATAACTTTCACGTAAACCACTTACTCTAATTCAAACCACATCAGTATGGCGATCGACCTCAAAGCACAATACACACAATTCTATACTTCATAGTATTTTTCCAAAACAATGCCAAGTACACTTAATTTCGAAAACTCATAACTTCTGATTCCGATATCGAAAACTATCAAACTTTATGGCTACAGAAAGCTCTCAACATAATCTACAAATTTTAGGCAGATCATTTCCTCAAAATCTGCCTAAATCAAAAAGTCAACTCTCTACTCCAAAAAGTCAAACTTTCTAATTTCTTCAAAATTTTAAACTTTCACTTTCTATTTCTTGATTTCAACTTCCATTTCAATCATCTCATCCACTTAAACTTTCATAACCAAAACTAATCTTCAAAGTCATCAAAACCAATAGATTCTTTTTCTCATCAATTTCCTCAAGGCATAAAACTTCTCTAACACAATTCATATTCGAAAACACTCATTGAATTCATTTAATATTTCTAATTTCAACCGAAAGTTCGGGGTCCAACAATTCTCTCCCTCTTAAAAGAATTTCGCCCTCAAAATCCTATCTAAATAATCACCAAGTAACTTATTTTCTCAATTAATTTCTTCGAAATAATCATATTCAATCGCTTTCTTAACTAATTCCTTATCATACACAATTCTCAACTTACTCACAATTTATCACTCTTGTATCAAATACCACCAATATCATATCATATCGATATTTCTTAACAGATTTACACAAGTCAATGGTCCAATTCTTAATAACCTTAATATGGACCAATAACATTCAATTTAATCCTTTTGAACTTCCATATATATATCTATATCTCTATCATTCAACTCATCTTTCAAGTATCCTATATTACATCTCACATATATATATCCGAAAGGAATTCATCCAAATTCATCGTGAAATTCGAACCTTAATCTCCATTATCACATTCTTTTATCATAAATCATGCTTTCAACACCTTAATCAAAACATTCTTATACTCCAAATACATGTTAGGTCATTCACATCAATATCACATTCTCACTAATTTAAAATTTTATCCTTTCAAACTCTGGTCAATTCCTCATGCATATCACTTATACACATGCGCCCATGTAAGATCCTATTACTAGCACTCTGATACCATAACTGTTGGGACCCGATCCCAAAAATCGGATCCCAACCGAAGAAACAGAAAACTAATATGAAATGAAAGAAAAATCGAAAAAAAGGGACACAAGGCGGAAGCAAAATCATAAGCGAAACAAACATCAGATCAAATCGAATCGAAACCAATTTCTGACATCCGTGAACAAATATCAAAGAAAACGTTTGCGTTGTAAACCTTAAGATTATCGGTCTAAGCTAATCCAAATCTGTGTACATTTTTTTTCTTCTTTCTTTCATTTTCATTCCATCTCTTACAAAGTGACTTCAATATCCAATTGAAATCATTCGCACTTCAAACTCAATTTATTTGCTTCTTCATATACAATCATATCTCATCAATTTAAACTCTCGCCTTTCATTTCCATAAAATCGCACACATTCCAAATTAAATACCATCAATTCTCAAACGATAAGCACTTTAAATATTTCAGACCAACCATCACAATCATATATGCAATTTCATACACAAAATCCATAAATCGAATCATAATTCATTTTACCATTCCATATACAAATCCATAATGTATTTACGACACGAAATACGTGCTTACAAAATATTAATGGAATTTCCAAGCCATAATACAACATCAATATCCAAAATCCGAATATGTACACCAATCCAACTTACAAACAAAATAATAGGCACACATGCAAACAAAAACCTTCAATTTCTTTCAACCGATCTTCTTCTCATCACCTGTGGATGGGAATGAAGGGGGTGAGCTTATAGCTCACGGGTAACAGTTTATAACAAATAAATAAGCAAAACCCATGAAATTCTTTTTCTTTTCTGGTTTTAGCAAACATTTCTTTGAAATTCGTAAAGTACATTTTCAAAAAGTTCTTTTCTTGCCGTATTCATCCCAATTTGCAAAACGTATGATTTTTAGGCTTTTAACCATAAACGCATAGGTTACAAAACATGAATACATCAACTTGACAATTCATAGATGCAATGGCAAATCACATACGCAATGCACAATAATTGGCTCGAGAGTTCCATAAACACGACAGAAAACTAAAGTTTTACAGTAAACACGACGAGTTCAATTTTTTAGGATCTCGTGGCCTCTAACGGGCAGCTGGGAGAAGGCTAAGGGTCATCATGCAAGAGACTAACGAAACAGGTTCTCTCTAGCCCACACAAAAGCACATATCATGCTCAAATCAATTTATCGAATGCTCTTTTCTGAATATACGAAATGCCATGGAATCTTTCGAGGCATAACACAAATGTATTTTGCAATTCATCAAAAGTTCATGTATTGAATCAATAATGATTTTTCAAATCATTCATACAATGATGCAACATTTATGATGCAATTGAAATCAGAAAATTTCTTTATTTAAAGAAAGCAGTAGTGGCTTATAAATTTTATTATAAACAGGTACCCACCTCATTTCCATGCTTGAAGCTTGTCCAATGCTTCAATTTGACCATTGAGTCTCTCTTTCTTCCAATAGAAAATTTCCTACACCAATTTCCCACAAATTCAATCTCATAAATAACATAATCCTAAAAATTGAACTTAGAAAACACTAATCCCACATATAATCAAGCTACCTAAATCACCAATTTTCAAAATCCCCAATTCACAAAATTGGGCATAACCTTAATTTCCAATTATCCAAAATTGATCCCATTAAAACATGCAATCTCCAAAATTGACTTTAGAATTCGCAAACCCTTACCAATTCCAAGGTATCTAAACCAAAAACTCTCTAAAAGATCAAAGATCGAAAATCAACTCTTACCTTCATCTTCTCCAATTTTGGATTTTCTTGGTTCATGATAGAGCTCTCTTCATTCTCCACCTTTTTCTCTCTTGAATCAATATAGAAAGTTAGCTTGAAGACCCCTAAAAATCAAACCCTAGCTCTCTCTCTTTTCTTTCTCCTTCACTCATCCGAAGGCTTGCTCTGCCTTCTTTCTTCTCTCTATCGTTTTCTTTCTTTATTCTTTTCTGTTTTGCTCTTTTGTATCATGCTTCAACAAGGGAAGGACGATAGCCCACTTGCTTTTGTAGTGCCATATCAATTAATGAATGAGGAATGAACCATATGCCCTGTAGCCTCCCACTCCCGCAAGACCCGAACCCGATATCGATGGTGATATACGAGCCCGTGCCTCACGAGGGTAGTATGCTAGAACGGTCAAATCAGTTGAAAACTCTGAAAAACCAATTAATTTCTTTTCGAAAACAATAGAGTGTGCAGATATTAGTAAACAATTTGGGCCACGATACGAAAATATTTTTCATCAAAAACCAATTTCAGTAATCAAATTAGTTCATATACACATAATCATAACCAAATTGGGACCAATCCAATAACAGTACTAATATGCGAAAAATGCAAATTTACACATATAACCAGAACGACTCAAATATAGACATGAGACTGATCCCGACTTTAACTCTGACCCTCTTGCAGTAATCATACTCCCGTTTCACTAACGGGATACTCTTCAATTCTTGAAAAATAATTGCAATGTTGGGTGAGTTTGCGAACTCAATGAGAAACCATCATCGATGGTTCACTCAATTCATGCATATCCAATCAATTCACCAAATAATACATACAATCACAATTCTCAAATGTAAGGCGTTTCGCCCTTAACACAAATTCATATTCAATCTTTTATAGATGCAATGCCTATGTGACACTGTTCATTTTCATTTCGTTATTGTGACCGTGCTTTGGCTGTCGATGGCGGGCACATTGCGTTGAGCCAGTGGCTCTAAAAACATTGGGCTTGAAGCCCTAATACATTGAGCTTGAGGCTCCGAATACGTTGGACCTGAGGTCCTGTGCATTGAGCTTAAAGCTCTCATATACGTTGGGCGTGATATGCCCTGATACAGTGGCTGCTCCGGTCACAACTGCCTTTATCTTATCATACTTTTATGCATGAAATGCACATGTTCCAATTTCCATTTACAATCATTTACATTTCAATGCTATTTGCCATTTCTTCGGACTTTTGGTCCGGTATTTCAATCATATACATTTTCAATTTATTGCATGGATGCATTCACAGTCATTTACACATATTAGCACGTCAATATCACATTTCCAACATTTCGGACACCCATGGTCCGAAATCAATCAAAATTAAACATACAAACCCTTCCTTAACTCCCCATGGCATCAATGCGTAATATTAAACACACACATAGATTGAGAAACCATCTAGGTTACTCACCTGAACTTCCGAGCTACCTGCCTGGAAGTCTCAGCATGATCCGTGGATTATCGATCCATCGGAGCCTCTATAACATTCAAATAATTCCATTCATTACAAAATGCACAGTCAAAATAATTGATGATGCACATGCCTTGAATAACAGATGTACTATGCCTATTCATGATTTTTCCGGTACTATTTCCCAATTTCACTTTCTTTCACTAATTGAGATCTCAAAAACCTGAATTCAAACTCTCATTCTTTTCCTCAATTGTAGACCTCTTTCTCTAGGTCACGACGAATCAAACATCACCTCAATTGGGGGTCTACACCATTAGTTATGCCCCAAAAACCAAATTGAATCACTTCAGAAGTTTTCCCCTCGCCGCGACTTCAAATCGCTCGCTGCGGCGTCTAAAGGCGATCGCCGCGACGCATAACCTTGCTCGTCGCGACGTCCAAACTATCGTTCGTCGCGACGTGCCATTTATAGCTCGTTGCGACGTGAGCTCGTCGAGGCGTATGCTTGTCGCGACGCGCCAATAATTCCTTCGTCGCGACGTGCTCACGCAGGGTTGTCTTCTCCGATCGATTTTCGTCATTTTCTCTCTCTAATCAACCCCAACTCACAACCAACTACTACAATCTTTTATACTTAACCCCACAAATGCATTTAACACATAAATAACAACATTAAAACCAATTCACTTACCAAATCAGGCTTGAATCTCAAATCTCCCGAAAATCCCTACAACTCTTTCATCTTCTCTCTACGCCCACGGTGCTTCTCCAACCTCAACAAATCTTCATCTTCCTCAAGAATCAGACAAACTAGCAATGAAAATCACAAAGAGAGGAAGAGACGATAATCACGAAAGAAGAATCGAAACTCACCAAAGGAAGGAACCGATCGTGCCCTAGGAGAGAAGAAGAGAATTTCTTTTCTCTTCAATTCGAAATATAAAGCATTTATAAGTGATTTGTCCCATTTTCCTCTTAATACCAGTAAATGTTGGACCCCGATTTTTAAGTAGAATTTAGAAATAAGAAATGATATAAAATAAGTGTTATATATATATATGTTGTATGTATGCTTTAAGGAAACTTATGAGAAAAGCATTATTGGATGTTGATGTATTTGATAATTGTGGAGATTGGTATGGTTTATAAAAGTTCAAGTGGATGAGTTGATTGAAATGAAGTTAAATAGCAAGAATTAAAAAGAAAAAGTGTGAAAATTTGAAGAATTTAGAAAGTTTGACTTTGGGGATGAATAGTGAAAAAATGTTTGACTTGGGAGTTGACTTTTTGATTTTGGGAGAATTTGAGAAAATTATCTTCTGGAAACTTGTAGTTTATGTCAAGAGATTTCTGTAGCCATAAAGTTTGATATTTTTCGATATAGGGAGTGAGAGTTATGATCAGTCAAAGTTCGCTTGAAATTTGACTTTTTGAGAAAAAAGTTGACTTTTTGATTTAAGCAAAATTCTAGAAAATGATCAACATGAAAATTGTAGCCCCTGTCGAGAGATTTTTGTGGACATAAAGTTTGCTATTTTTCGATGTCGGGATTGAAAGATATGAATTTCTGAAAATATACTTTGTTTTGAAAATGCTATTAAGTATAGATTTGTGTGTTCTATGCTTCAAGGCCACTCGTCGTATGGATTTAGTTTGAATTAGAGTACGTGATCTTCATGAAAGTTTTAGATGATATTTTTATCTTTCCATTGATATAAAGTTTGCAATTTTTTGATATCGGGGCTAGGAGTTATGAGCGATTTAAAAATTGGAAGTCGTTTAGGAAAAACTATTTTGGACGGAATCTTTGATTGAGTTTCCGACCTCTTTCGAGACCTAATTTGATTTTGAGTTCTTCAGGGAAGTTGTAGAGCTTCCTTTGATCTTTCTATTGACATCAAATTTGTCAAATTCCGAGTTTGGTATCGAGAGATATGATTTTTGAAAAGTTCGGTTTTGAAGTTTCGTTACTTTGTTTCTTTATCATATCTCTTTCGTAATCTTTTGCTTATAATTCCTTCGTCCGACATCTGATTGATTTGATTCTCGAAGTGTTGAATTTCTAAGACGATTAATTTCATTTTATTGAAGAATTATGATTTTTAGGAGATTAAATGGAAAGAGATTGATTGAACCAAAGTAAGAGATTTGGTTATAGGTTATAAGTTGGATAATTTTCTGAACATTGTTCAGCATTTTGCGATTTTCGGGAGATGTACAACTCCGATTGAGTTGATTCTTGAGGGGAAATAAAGTTAAGATATAGGGATACAACTCTTGTGAAGGGATCGAAATTTAATTTCATCCCTAAGATTGTTAATTTCTGGACTGAAGTTATGTTAATGTTCAGCCTCGGATTTTGTGAAGGTCCGATAGTATTTCGCTATAACTTCTTCGTTTCTGATCCGAATTGGCGCGGTCAGTGGCGTTAGATTTGTAAGATCTAGAGGAACAATTTTAAGAAGAAAGTTTGTCCAAATTATTTCGTTTAGATGCTGGAAAACAGGACGCAAGTAGTCAGTTTTCAAAATCCTGTGCAGGGCAATGGTGGAATATTGCTTAAATGAAGGGCATTTAAGTCATTTACCCCCATTTAATGACCTGGCATGAAACACAGCCCATAGCTGTCGTATAAAGCATCTAGAATTCACGATTTTGCTGAAAATAAGAAAGAAAATGAAGAAAAGAAGAGAGAAGAAAGCGTGGAGAAGAAGGAGGAAGAGAGGAGAAAAAGCTTGGATTTTTGAATTTTTGGAGTTTCTACCATGAGATTTTCGTGATTTCTAGATATAAAGAAGGAAGAAGGAGAAAGCTTGCTTGCAAAACCAAGAAATCGAAAATGGAGGAGAAAAGGTAAGAGAGAAAGTTTTGATTTTGAATCTTTGATGAGTTTATTGGTTTAGATAGTTTGGAAAGGTTATGGATTGAGTTTTCCTAAGGCTAATTGAAGAGAATAGGTTATGATTATGTTTAATTTTGGATTAATTGTGAATTGGGGATTATGTCAAAGTTTGAAATTGGGGGTTTTTGAAATTGATGCTTTAGATTGCTTGAATTAGTGGTGAATTTGAGATATCCTAAGTTAATTTTGATGTTTATGCTTTAGGTGAAGTTTAATTTGAAAAATTGTAAATTGGAGGTTTAGGTTTAATTTGAAATTTAGAGATTTTGTGAATTAATGGTGTAGAATCATCAATACTAGTATGAATTGGTGAAATATGAAATCAATTTTGAGAAATTGTGATTTATGATATGGAATTTGTGTAAATTGGTTTAGGCCAATTTTGAAAATTGGGGATTTTCAAAATTGGAGATTTAAATAACTTGAATTTATATGGAATTGGTGAATTCTAAGTTAATTTTGAAGTTTTGTTATTTATGATGTGAATTTGGATGATTATGGTTTAGGTTTTGTTAAATTGGAAGAGAGAGAAGCAAAGGTCAAAGTGAAGCATTGGACAAGATGCTTGCATGGAAATAAGGTGGGTGTCATATTTATTTCTGAAATTATGAGCTTTGTAAGTGTTCTTAAAAAAAATCCGAAAGTGAAAGTGTTTGAAAATGTGTTGTTTGGATATTGTAAATTTATTGTTTTGAATACTTTGATACAATTGAAAGATTGTTTGTTTGAGTTTTAAAAAACAAAAATTTAGAAGATGAATGCTTTGAAAGTTTCTGTGTATACTTTGGAAAACCTAGAAGGAAAGTATTTCGATTTTATTAAGAAAATGTTTGAAAATTATAAATTCCAAATATTTGTGAAAATATTTATTGAATATAGTTATGTAAAGATTTGAAATCTTATGATTTAGAATGTTTATGAAATAATACAAAATGTTGTTTATAAAAGTAATTGAAAATGATGATTTCGAACATTCTTGGCGTTATTTATAAAATATGGTTTATCTAAGTTTATGATTTCGAAAGTGTTTAAAAGTTTATGATTTTGAAATTGTTTATAAAAGTGTTTAAAAAATTATGATTTCAAATTATTTATGTAAAGGTTTGAAATTTGGATTTCGAATGATTTGAGAAGGTGGAAGAAAGAAAGTATCAATTTTGGTATTGATTTCAAATGGTTTGGAAAATTGCTCCAAGTTCTAAGTGTTTGAAAATTTGGATTTTCGAATATTTTGGAATTGATTTTAAAATCGTGTTTAAATAAAGGTTTGGAAAGTGATTGTTTTGAAATCGTTTATAACATATCGTTTACAAAAACGTTTGGAAACATTTATGATTTAAGATTGGTTTTGTAAGATTTTGAATGTTTGAATTTGTTATAAAATATTTCTTATGAAAATGATTGGAAAATTATGATTTCTAAATATTTTTGAAATAGGTATAAAAATGTTGTTTTGAAAAAAAGTTTGGAAAATCATGATTTCTGACTGTTTTGGAAAGTAGGGAAAACTATGATTTCGAATGCTTTTGGGAATTAATTATAAAATATCGTTTATGTAATTGTTTGATTTTCGTTTGATGAAATTCTTTACTTTGAATAACTTTAGAAATTTTGTTATATGTGCAATGATATGAGAAATTGAAACTTTCAATTTGAAAGTTTTCAAAGGTTTTAAATATTGATAGATTTCGAGCATGTCCGGAATTACGAAAATTATTACAAAAGTTAGATTTATTGTTTTAAAGGATTTTGGAAATTGATTTAAGAAAATTTGTTATTCAAGATATTGAAATTTTAAGAAATTGTTATTTATGTTTTGGAAAATCAAGGAGAGAAATGCTTTTGGAAATCGATTTAAGAAATTAAAATGATTAGTGATTTTATTGTTTTGAATAAAAGGTGAAACTCGTGGTTTAAATTTTGGATGAGAAATGTGTATTGTGATTTTAAAGGTGTAAAATTATGTTTCAAAGGAATTGATAAAGTTGTTATCTATTTTGTGTTGCATACTTGTTTGATGAATGATTGTGAAATTGTAAGAATTTGATTGGTGTATTTGTATTTTGCAATATGACATATGAAATTATGTGCTTAGTGAATGTGATTTGTGTCTAGTAAGACACGACATGACAATATGAAATTTCAAAAGTGCCTTTGAACTGTCTGTTTGTTTTAAGCATGAATATGTGAATTGTATGGGTTTGGTCAGGTCCCTCTGTAGAAGTCGATTACCTTGTCTCCCTCGATAGCCTTCTCCTTTGCCATGAGTGGCTTAGGAGTTCGATTCGGACTCCCCTCATTCACTGTTGCACATGACCGCTATCTTGGGAATGTGTAATACGTCTGTTAGACCGAAACCAAACTATTTTGTTATGTTATGTGATTTTGATTTTGTTTATCTGCGTGAAATTTCTCGATGTGATTGCATTCATGTTTATGAGAAATTTTGAAAAATGAGAAAAGGGTTTTCAACCATGAAATTATAGAAATTTGATATGAAAAGTTTGGAAAATTGAAAAGGGTTTGAGAAAAATATTTGAAAGTTGAAAAGTTTGAAAACTAAGCCTTTTGGCAAAAAGTTTATGAAAATTGATTTCTGCTTATTATTCAGTTTATAAATATGTTACCCACAAGCTTCCGAGCTCACCCCCCCCGCTTTCATCCCCATTTCCAGGTATTCGAGCAGGAGATTGAATGAAAGATGGTCAAGACGTCAGTTTCGATATTTATATGTTTTGTAATCTGTATAAGTTAGATTTTGAGTAACTTGAATTTTAGTATGGATATGTATATGAATTTGTGTATGGAAATGAGTTATGGGATTGTAAGTGATTTCTGAACTTGTATATGGGTTGGAGATATGAGAATTTGTATGATTATGGAATGTGACTTGTGACTATATATAGATATGATTAGATGCGTTTGGATTGAATGAGGAATTTAAATAAGGATGTTTTGATCTGAATTGAGAATTGTGGAAGTGTTAGGTAATAGATTTGTGTTTTGCTGGTGTTTGGATTCCGGACGGGAGAGTCCGATGATTCTGGATTTTGTGAAATTAGAAGTGTATTTTGGCTTTGCATGAATTTTTGGGATAGGATAAATGCAGTAATTATCTTCTTGAATTTTCGTTAGAAAATAAATTGAAAAAGAAAAAAAATAAAATTTCGATGTATGAAAGATGGATTTATGAGATTGGTATTAATATTAAGAAGTTTATTATGATTTGAGAGCGATTTGGGATTTGTATGAGTATTCAAGCATATGATGATTTTGTATGTAATGAAATAAAGTGATTAAGAAAGAAAAGACAAGGAATAAGAAAGAAAAAAAATTTATACCGGATTTCGGAATGGTACGTCTTAGGGTTTCCAACGCGATTATGTTCATTCGATCGTTTTCTTTGATTATTGTTCTCGGATGTCGGATATGTTTCAGTTTAATTGATTATTTCGTTTATCCCCGCCTTATGATTCGATTCTATTGATTTACATCGATTTGGTATTCGATTCGATTTGCATTTGCTTGAGTATATGCGCGCTTTCGATTCTTATGTTTTTTTCGATTGAAATTTCGATCGAAATTTCCGTTTCCATTCGATTAGTTTTAGTTACGCTTTTCGGTTGGGATCCGGTTTCCGGATCGGGTCCCAACAGTAAATCTGTTACTCTTTTCACGATCATTTCCAGTCCGATTTGACTTCGAATTTCAATGGCTCGACATATAAAATTCCTCAAATCATATTTCTAAATTTTCATAGCCATTGGACGATTACTTCGGTACTATTTAGTCAGTCGGTCCGCCACTCGGAAAAATTCCGGTCTGGACATTTTCTTCTAAATTTTTAGAAAATTTTCTGAAGAGTCAGTGTCAACTGGCAATCACTCTAGTACAGCCCCAATTCAATCATTCAAACCCAAATATTCCATAATTCTCAATAAATCATAATCAAATCTAATTTTCGCGTAATATCACAATTCGCATCTTATTCACAATCAAATGCCGGGAAAATGTCATGAAGGCACTTTCACATAAATGCATGGGCCACTTGACTCATTCCTCTCTATATCGAGAGGTCAAATATATGAACAATTCAAAATATGCAATGTAAACTACTAGCATGTCCCAAATTACCAATTTAACCCTCCAATCGGGGCGGGATGTTACATGCCCCTCCATTTAAGGCTATAAACTTAACTCTTTAAGTAAACTTCCACAATTTCCCCTTCATTGGTCTTTAAAATTGACATTTTGTCTGATTATTTCAATCAGTTAAATGAAGCCATTTGATAAAACTTTCTTCTAGATAAATGTCCCTCTATGTCTTACGAATCCATCGCTTCAAGAATCAAATCGATCGGAGCTCTATAACTCAAGATATCACCAAAATACTGAAGTTTGTTCTTCAGACCCGAGGCTGAACACTACACCTAACTTCCGACTCGAAATTGGAAGTCTTAGAGGCTAAATTGTAGATCGTGTAACATCCCGTCACTGTTAGCAAGGGCATTATAGTAATATTGGGTCAGACTGATAGTTTCATTGCATTCACTGATTGAGCATGTTACTGGCCTCTAATCATAGAGGAACAGGTTTCTTGCATATGCATTTATTCATAGGTACATGCATTCATGATTTTTTCGGCATTTTAATTGTGAGTATGAATTGATTGGATTGTGAACTAGAAACTGACTGGATCGTGATTAATTGAGAAATTAGGAGCAAGTGGGCTCGAATGACTGATTTAGAATAGTCTAAGAGTGATTGGCAATTGATAGTGGCTTATAGGAAATTTTCAGGAAATTCGGGAGGAAATGCCCGGACCAGAAATTTTGGAGTAACAGACCGATTGACCGTATGGTACTGAAAGAATTGTCTAATGGCAATGGAAAAATTAGAGTTATACTGTTAGGAAATAAAAATGTTGAGCTATTGAAATTTAGAGACTGAAATTTGAATTGATTTGGAGACCTATGTCTATAAATAGATAAGTTTGAAATTTTGGGGATTTTCCTAAGGCTTTTACATTTCTTCTTTTCCTCCTCCCACGGTGTTCATCGATTCCTCCCATTGGTGAGGTTCTTCGATTTTTCCTTGTGGTCTTCTTCTCATTGTGCAAGGCTAACTTGTTTATTGTGGTTGATGAAGGTTGAGAAGCTTTGAGAGTGGTTAATCGGTGATTGGAGAAAGTTTTAGGGTTTACGGAGATTTGAGGGATTTGTGGAGTTTGATCTTCGATTGGTAAGTATTTATGGCTTTAATGTTGTTATTAATGGTTTTTGATGCATTTATGGCATTTATTATGGTTGATTTGGGTAGTTGAGAGTATTAAGTGCTCGCCGCGATGAGCGCAGCGAGACGCTGCGACGAGCGTATGGTTTCACGCCGCGGCGAACGTTTTCGCCTACGTCGCGGCGAGCCGCGTAGAGGATGCACGCCGCGGCGAGCGTCCTTCACGCCGCGGCGAGGGACGATCTGTACGTCGCGGCGAGGGATGTAGGTCGCGGCGAAGAACAGTTTTCTGATGGATTGATTTTTAGTTTATTGGGCATAACTTATGGTATAGACCTCCGATTGAGGTGTTTCTCGATTCATTATGAACTAGGGAAAGAGGTCTACAATTGAGGATAATTATGGAAGTTAGAATTTAATTTAAATGGTATCTATTCACAGAGAATAAAGTCAATTATGGTTCCTATAGTGACCTAAGTATTGAAGTGTGATAATTGGAGTTTTAATTGGGATTTTCAATAGAGGTTTTGACCTAATGGATAGGGAATTGCTATAGGGAGTATAAATTGAGGAAATTGAACTGAATTTTTAGGAATGGATCAATTATTGTCGAGCAATTGAGCGAAGAGTTAAAATGGGGCATAAGAGTTCAAAATTAGGTTTTAGCACCGGAAATCGTGAACATGCATTGTACATAATTCCATTGAGACATATGCATTATTGAATTGTTTAATTGGGCGTCTAGTAATCGGACTGTATTTAAATGTTATGGAGGCGTCGTTGGATCGTCATTCCACAGACATTGCTGGAACTTCCAGGCAGTAGCTCGGAAGTAACAGGTGAGTAACCTAGTTGGTTTCTCAAATTCCTGATTGCTTAAATGCTCTATATGATTACATGCAAAGGTGAACTACATGATTATTGAAATGTATAGGAGCGAATTTCATGCTTTTACTGCATTGGATTGGGCTACTGTATGACACTGAGAATTGCAATACTGGGCTTTTATAGCCGTACACTGTAAATTACTGAACATCGCATTACATGCATAAATGCATGATCAGATAATGGACGTTGTGACCCAAGTTGCGATTTTTACTGAAATGAGCCTCGAGCTCTAATACTGTACTGACCAGGCCTCGAGCCCGAGGGGAGAAATCTCTGACGCGTCCCACTGAATCGTCTTCGACCGAGCGCTTGGGCACTGACATGAATAAGCGGAAAAGAGTCACATATGCATTGTAATTTCATGATTAACTGATTTGTGACAATGACTTATTACGTGATGGCATGATTTACTGTAAATTGTGATATGATACTGCAAATTGTTACATGCTATTGTAAATTGTTATATGATAAATTGAATCTTTGCCGTCTTTGTCATAATATCGTAATGCATGATTTGAGTGAACCATCGATAATGGTTTCTCACTGAGTTCGCAAACTCACCCAAAAATTGCATCTAATTTTTCAGGACTGATAGATTAGGCTCCTAGCTCTGGAGATAGTCTTTTCCTGCCGTGCGAGCATGCTGGCAAGAGAAGCGATGGCACACAGGTCGGTCAGCTGGGTTGGACTTTTGCGGATGACTTAGGATAGATGCTTGTATCAGTTTCCTTTTTGGTGTTGTTTAGGAGACTGATAGACTTGTCTATTCTGATATTGGATAACTGTATCAAGATTATTTTGGATTTTAAAATTTACTGATTTCTGTTATATTATGGTTTTAATTATTGCGATACCATGTGGATTAACAGTCGAAATTTTCTGGTAGTGCACCTTTATCGTGGGATACGTGTCGGAGCGACCCTTCGGGCGTCCCGATGTGTACCCTACGGTGAGGAGGTGCTACAGATCAGCTCCTTTATAAAATTTGTAGCCCCATGTCTCTATTTTAATCTGCAAGAAGAATTCGATCTATTGGAGCTCTATAGCTCCAGATATCTCCAAATTACTGAAGTCTGTTAAGCCATTACAAAACCGAGACTAAACTCTACACCTAACTTCTGAACCGAAATTGGAAGTCATAGAGGCTAAATTGTAGATCTGATCCTTCATAAAATTTGTAGCCCCATGTCTCTATTTTAATCTTCAAGAAGAATCCGATCTATTGGAGCTCTATAGCTCTAGATATCTCCAAATTACTGAAGTCTGTTCAGCCATTACAAAACCGAGACTGAACTCTACACCTAACTTCCGACCCTAAATTGGAAGTCTTAGAGGCTAAATTGTAGATCCTCTCGTTCATAACATTTGTAGCCCGATGTCTCTATTTTAATCTTCAAGAAGAATCAGATCGATCTGAGCTCTAACGATTGAGATATATCCAAAATACCGAACAATGTTCAGACTTTTTCTATCGGTCAGCTCACTTTAATCCGATCTATCTTTCTCCATTTAATGTCAAAACCGATCTATCTAGTATGGAAAGATAGAAAAATGTCTTAGGAATCTAACGCTTCAAAAATCGGGTCGATCGGATATCGGACGAAGAAGTTATGGCCAAAAGAGTGAAGGGAGGTCAGAGCTCGGCCAGAAAATCCAAGCTCGGCCAGAAAATCCAAGCTCGGCCAGAAAATCAGAGCTCGGTCGGCAAGCAAAGGTCGGCCAACAGAGGTCGACCATCAAAGGTCGGTCAGCCAACAGAAGTCGGCCATCCAACAGAGGTCGGTCATCAAAGGTCGGTCGGGCAACAGAGGTCGGTCGGCCAACAGAGGTCGGCCAGCACCCAATCCGACCTTCAAACTTTTAACCCTCATAACTTTTGACTCTGAGCTTCAGATTTTACAAACTTGGTATCATTTGAAAGATAAAAGATAGATCTACAATTTTCAAGAGGACTCACAAGCAAGATCGGTCTCTAAAGGGGTCAAAAATGCACTCAAAGATGACCGATCGATAATCTCCTTAAAACTTTACACAGCACCTCAACTTGCAAACATCATAACTTTTGAACCAGAACTCCAAATTTGACAAAATCGGTGTCTATAGAAAGGTGAAAGAATCCTATACAACTTTCATGAAGGCCTTAAAAATCAGATCGACCTCTAAATTGGTCAAAAACTCCACACAAACTGACTGGTCGATCAACTGCACACTAAACAGCATCAGAACTTCTAAAAATCATAACTTTTTACTCCCTTGTTCAATATTTTAGTGCTTTATATCAATGGAAAGATAAAAACAAGCTCTACAATGTTCATGAAGAACTCCAAAGAAACTTCAAAGTTTAGCTAAGTCCATTATTCAATCAAAGTTTCTGCCCTATTAGCAATTACCTAAGCAATATCCAAACTTCACATTATCATAACTTCTTGCCCCGATATCGAAAAATTGCATACTTTATGGCGTTAGAAAGCTAGAAACATGAGATACAATTTCATTAAGACCCTATTAACAAATTCAACATCAATGAGGGTCAAAATCCAAATCGAAGCTACTGCTCAAAAATTTCCATACCAACAACATTCAAACTTCACAATCTCACATCTTTCAACCTCCACATCCAAGAATCGCATATTATACATCATTTTAAAGCTATTCTAATTCTCTATAACTTTCACGTAAACCATTTACTCCAATTCAAACCACATCAGTACGGCGATCGGCCTCAAAGCACAATACACACAAATCTATACTTCATAGTATTTTTCCAAAACAATGCCAAGTACACTTAACTTCGAAAACTCATAACTTTTGATTCCGATATCAAAAACTGTCAAACTTTATGACTACAAAAAGCTCTCAATATAATCTACAAATTTCAAGAAGATCATTTCCTTAAAATCTGCCTAAATCAAAAAGTCAACTCTCTACTCCAAAAAGTCAAACTTTCTAATTTCTTCAAAATTTTACACTTTCACTTTCTATTTCTTGATTTCAACTTCCATTTCAATCATATCATCCACTTAAACTTTCATAACCAAAACTAATCTTCAAAGTCATCAAAACCAATAAATTCTTTTTCTCATCAATTTTCTCAAGGCATAAAACTTCTCTAACACAATTCATATCCGAAAACACTCATTAAATTCATTTAATATTTCTAATTGCAACCGAAAGTTCGGGGTCCAACATCTCAAGTTTAGTATCAGTCATCCTTTTGCTCAGCAAATACGAATTAGGAAAAGGAAGGTATTTAAGATTTACCTACTTATCGTTGGATTCATAAGCTCTATTCTTGCTTGATTTCTGGTTACTTTCAGAAGTAGCTTCCTTGTCCTTTAAAGATTTGGACTCCTTTTTAGTTAAACGTTCTCTCTCCTTGGAGCTTTTAGACTTCTTGACTCTTATAGTTGTTGAAGGCAATTCTTCACACTCAATCTCCTCTTCATCTACTCCCTCATCTTGATTGTTGAACCTCACTTTCTTCCCATTTTGAAGAGTTATGGCATTCAAACTCTTGGGCTTCATAATAGTATTGGGGCAAATATTTCCACTGCTCCTAGCTTTGTTTTCAATCATGTTGTTGGATAATGGAGTGACATGGGAGTTGATATTTTCAGCCTTCGTCTCCCATTGCTCCATTCTCTTCTCTAGAGCATTGAGCCGAACAACATTTTTAGAAGAGTCCTGTTGAATCAGAGAGGCTATGGCATTGAACTGGTTGTTATTTAAAGTCCTCTCCTCCTTCATCAATGCCATCGTGTTATGCAGAAGTTGATTAGTGTCCTCCTTTAGTGGGACAGTTAGAGCTTATTGTTGGTTGTGGAATTGGTTTGTGGAAGAACCAACTCCTCCACCTTATTGAAATATGTTTAGACCTCTTCCTTCTTTATTTCTCCAACTGGGTGTAGGATTTGCTTTCCATCCCTCGTTATAGGTGTTGGAATAGGGATTTCATTTCTAATTGGGTCGACCATGATAAATAACAAACACCTCTTTATAACAATCAGAGTAGACACTAGAGATATGCATTACTGACCCACAAACATTGCAACTAGGTGCAGTAAGATCCATAGAAGGTGTTGGACGATGCACCCTCATGTTTTTCAACTTTGCAATGATGAAGGACAGCTGCGAAGTCACTTTACTTTCTAAATAGTCAACCTTAGATTCCAAATTTTTCGTTCTTCTAGAATGAGCTGTTGAAGCTCCCAACTCATATACGCCTCTAGTGTCTCTAAAACTATACTATTGGTGATTTAAAGCCATCTTCTTAATTAGATCCCATGCCTCCCAAGTTGTGAGGTCAATCAAAGAACCTCCTAAAGCCGCATCTAACATACCTTTGTCTTGACTTTTTAGTCCATTAGAAGGCTTTTTTTAGTTTATTAGAGCATATTACAATTTTCTTAAAAAGGTAATTTCTTTTATTTTATCATTTCAACTTTTAAAGACACGCAGGTATTTTTGACAAGCAGCTATATGGGATTGACAAAAGATACACAAATGATCACACTTGCATTGGTGTATGATCGTTCATCTTCACACGAGATCAACGCTTAAGAATCGCTTAACATACCAGAAACAAACTTCTCTTTTCTACTCATCCTCATTGTTCTTTAAAGTGCCACTCTCTACTTTATACATTCTAACTCTCTATTTTCATCTCAAATCTTCTACACCTTACTTTTGGCCCTCAATTTTTTTCTTTCTTGATAAATAAACATGATTAGATTATTTTGGGGTCTTGCTAAATTAATTTATGTTGGAATTAATTGACATGTTAATGTGAATGAGATTAGGTGACATAAGTTAAGGGAATTAAAGTGTTAAGGTGGTAACTTATGCATGAGGGGTAGTTTAGGAAGATCACTTAAGTGGAAAAGTCTTAAGGCTTTAAAAGAAGGGCAATATGGACATTGTGCATTCATTAAGGGTATAAAAGAGAGAAGAAAGTCTTGTCTTACATGGGAAGAGAGGGAAAATGAAAATTAAAGGAGAGAAGAGGGAGTGTTGGACTCCGAACTTTTTTTGAAATTTTGAAGTATAAATTGATATTAGATGAGGAATTTGTGGTGAATTATTCATGTGCAAAGAAAAAGAAAATTCAAGAATGTTAATTTTTATATGAGATTAAGATAGGAGAATTTAGCAAGTTGATGAAAGTTGATGTGTGTATGCTTTTGTTATTAATGTTTATGTTTGATTATGGACTAAACTGGTGTTTTGAGATTAAATGGAATTGATAGTGAATGATTTGTTTTTAAATGAAATTGAAAAGCAAGAAAAGAAATTAAATGAGGAAATGTGGTATGATTCCTTGTAATGAATGAAAAGTATAAATGAATCTATGAGTTTGATGAAATGAAAGACATTTGGGTTTCCTTGTGTTTTGCATATGTTTGATAAAAAGATGAGGTATTGTGTATTGTGTTTGGATGTGGGAATTAGAGAATGTGGATGATTGAAGTGTTTGTGCAGGTGCTGTAAATTGTATGGGAGTTTGAAGAAATATGGATAGTTGAAGTTTGGGGGAGGTGCTGTCAAAATGCCAATTATGGGTAGAAAGTTTGAGTGAAGTTTTGTCCCTCATAGAGTTAGAATTTAACCAAAAAGTCTTCTTAAAGATTGCAGTTTAGGTTTTGATCTTTTCATTGATGTATAATATGTTACTTTTGGTTGTGGAAATTGGAAGATATGAAATTTGGAAGTTTGGATGTTGTTTTTGGAGGACAAATTTCTGGCAAAAATTTTGATTGAAAAATTGACATAGATAGAAGTTGAAATTGCTTTTAAGTATTTCATGAAAGTTTTAGATTATGTTTTGATCTTTCCATTGATGTAAAGTATGGAATTTTTGGACCATGGAATAGGAAGTTATGATTTTTAGAAATTTATGTTACTGATAGCATGATCATTAGTGGATAGAAACTTTGAGTGGCTTTTTGACCCCCCTTAGAGGCCAAATTGATTTTTCTGTCCTTCATGAAAGTTGTAGGTTGCATTTGTATCTTTTCATTGATATAAAGTATGCCATTTTTGAACCTTGGAGCTGAAAGATAGAAATTTTAGAAGTTGTGATATTATTTAGGGTGACATAAATGTGGACAGAAACTTTGATTGGGATTTTGACCCATTTAGAGATGGAATTGGTTTTTAAGTCCATCATGGAAATTGTAGACATTTCTTTTATATTTCCATTGATACCAAATTTGAAAAAGTTGGAGTTCTGAGTCACAAGTTATGAATTTTAGAAGTTAGAAGGTCGGAAGAAGAGAAGGAGAAGCGCCCCCTCGTGAGGGCGAGCGCCTGCTCCTCGGTCGCCCTAGCGAGCTGCCCGTTCGGTCACCCTGGTGAGCGATCCACTCGGTCGCCCTGCCGAGCGCCCGCTCGGGCTAGCGTCTCGCCCGCTCGTGAGTGCGAGCTCTGATTTGGAATTTTTTCTGACTGACCTCTCTCCATTCTTTTGGCTATAACTTTTTCGTCCGACCTCCGATCGACCTGATTTTTAAAGCGTTAGATTCCTAAGGCATTCCTCTACCTCTTCATGGAAAATTTATGATTTTTGAGATTAACTTGGAAAATATTGATTGAATCAAGTGAGTTAGAAAAGTTTTCTGAACATGCTTCGATATTTTGGCGATATCTAGATATGTGGAGATCCAATTAAGTTGATTCTTGTTGTAAAATAAACTAGAGACATGAAATTACAAGTTATCTGAAGGGACTGAATTTTAATTTGGACTCTAGGACCTTCAATTTCTGAATTGAAGTTGGGTTTAATGTTCAGTCTTGGATTAGTAAGAGCTGAAAGTGTTTTGGCTATAACTTTTGCTCTAGTCATCCAAATGAGGTGATTTTTGATTTGGATTAAACTAGAGAGATAAGGCTAAAAATTGTCTGAAGAAATTGAGTTTCAATTGTCTCTAAGAATATCAAGTTTTTTATGGAATTAAATCACAGGAAAATGTTTTAGCATAATAATAGTCCGAAAATGTTTGGAGTATAACTTTTGGACTATTAAAGCAAATTGAATGATTTTGTTGTCATTATGAAATTGAGACAATGAGGAACATTTCTATAGAAGTAAGTTTTAGCAAATTCCTTCAATTTGATGATTTGAAAAATGTCCTAAGTTAAGCATGATTTAATGATATTTTGGGACTTTGTTATACTATTTTGAGGATTTAATTAACATGTTAATGTGAGTAATTAACATGTTAAATTGAGTAAGATCATATGACATGGATTAAATTGAATTAAAGTGTTGAAAATGCTTTAGGGGCAAATTTGGAAGAACACTTAAGGTTTTAAGATTCAAAGCTTATAAGGAAGGGAAAATGGGTCTTTTCTCATTCATTAATGACACTTTTGGAAATAAGAAGAGTGAGTCTTCGTATGAGATGAAGCAATGCACGAAAATTACAAAGAAAAGAAAAGAAGAGAGAAGAAAGAAGAAGGAAATTTCGGATGGAGAAAGAAGAAAGAAGAAAGAAGAAGAAAAAGGTTAGGGCTTGATTTTTCTTGGATTTCAAGAAGGATTTTTAAGTTGATTCAAGAAGGAAAAAGATGGAAGAAGATGAGAGCTCCCTTATGAGCTAAGAAATTCCGAATTTGGAGAAGGTTTAAGGTAAGAGAAGATTTTGATCTTTAAATTTTTTGAAGAGATTTTGGTTTAGATAGTTTGCAAATGTTATGGGTTTGAGTTTTCTAAAGTTAATTTTGGTGATTATGCCCTATGTGATGTTCAATTTTGGATGTTTATTAATTAGGAATTTTGTCATGAATTAGGGAATTTAAGTGAGGCAATGGAGAAAGAGAGGCTTTGATCAAGTTTCAAGCATGGAATTAAGGTGGGTACCATGTTTATAATTTGAATTATAAACTATGTATGTGTTTTTGAAAAATCAAGAAAGCAAAATGCTTTTAAATTATTGTTTTTGAATGATTAAATTCATTGATTTTGGAACGATTTAAGAAATTGCTACAATTGTTAAATTCATTGTTTTCGAATGATTGGATAAATTGCTACAATTGTTTCGGATGATTTAATAAAATGATTCAATTGTTACATTCATTGTTTTTGAATGATTTGATAATTTCTATAATGGTTGCATTCTTTGAATGTTTGAGAATATGTCATGTGAATTGGATTGACTTGGTGAAAATTTGATTGATATGTGAATTTCGGTTGAAATTTTGAATGACATTATGTTAAATATGACATGACATGAAAACTCAGTTTTGGAAAGGTGCCTTCGGGCAAATCTGTTTTAAAGTGTGAAATGTTTGTTATGTGGGTTTGGTTAGGTCCCATAAGATTGTCAAGTGCACTTGTCAAAAAGGCTTCACCAGCCTGCCCGCTAGTAGCATTGGAGTTCCGTTAAGGACTCCCATAAGTTCACGGCTACACTGGACCGCTATGCGGGAAGGTGTAGTACGTTCTGTTCACGACTACACAGGACCACTATACGGGAATGTGTAGTACGTTTTGTTTTCTAGACCGACCCAAACCATTTATAAGGAGTTATGTGTTTTTGTTTCTGTTAATCAATGTGATGCATTCATGTTCTTAAATTGTTCATGAATTCTTTGATAAATTGAGAAATTTTGAAAAATTAGTATTTAATGAATTTTCATCTGTGAAATTTTTATAAAATGGCAAAAGTTTTGAAAAAAATGATTTTTGCTTATTTTTTGATTTATAAACATATTATCCATGAGCTGTGAAGCTCAACCCCTTTCATCCCCATCTCCAGGTAATCATAAAGGAGATCGGATGAAAGAAAGACAAGACGTTCGTTCTTCATGTTTGTGATTGTATTTTTGTTTAAGTTGGATTATTGTAAAAAATAAGAGCTTAGGCTTATGTTGGGTACTTTGGAGATTTTTATATCTTTGCATTTTTGGTTTATGAATTTGATGTTGTATTTGTGGCTTGAAAATGCCACTATTATTTGGTAATGCGTTTCTTTTGGAATATGTAAATGATTTATGAATTTGTATGAGGACTTGAATTATGAAATTATGCATGGTGAATTATGGTTTGTGTAATGATTATGATTGATTGTGATATGGGTTCCGGACAGGAGGTCCGATGACTGTGATGATTGAGCTAAATTATTGAAGTGCTATGAGTATGGATCATTTTGATTGTGTTTGGATTCCGGACAGGAGGTCCGATGATTTTGTTGATGGATTGGAAATATTGAAGTGCTCTTTGTTTATGACTTGATTGGTTTATAGCATGTGTGAGTTTTGTTGGCAAAGGAAAAATGAGATTTTTTTAAATTTATAAGATAGGTTTGATTTGGAAGAAATAAATTGAGTTTAAGTGGGAATGATTTCTATTGGATATTGAAGTCTGTTTGGAAATTGATTTTGCTTTGAATGTTATATATATAAAATGAAAAAGAAAAAAAATTACACCGAATTAGATTGGTTTAGATCAAGTGTCTTTATGGTTTCCAACGCGATGTTTTTCTAAAATATGTGTTTTCGAATGTCGGAGTTAAGTTTTTGTTCTTAAGCGATTTGTTTTCGTTGATCCCGAGCCATTCATTTCGCTTTCGATCCTTTCGCTTTTGATTCTGGCCGAGGTTTTGTAAATCTGTTCCTTCTATTCCGCTTTGGATTTGTTTCTGCTTTATGATTTCCGAGCCTTTCGATTTTCTAAGGCTCATTAAGAATTCAATTTTCTTTCATTTCCGTACGCTTTTTGATTCGATTTATTTTTCGTTTGCTTCTGGCCCAATTTCATTTTGGGTTCCGTTCTCTTGGTTTCGATTTCTTTCATTTGCTTCTGCACGTGTTTTCTGTTATTTGTTTTCATTTTAGGTGGTTGGGTTTCGGTCCCAACATTTATGATATCAGAGCAAGGAAAGGGAGCGATAATAGTAATGATTTCCGTATAAGAGTTGGGCTCCGAAAATGGAGGCCAACAATTATGCATTTGGATGTCGGAATCCGACTTTCGCCTTTGATTTCGTCCTTTCTTTCGTTTTGCTTTTGGCCCATTTTCGTTTGTGTTCCGTTCTTTCGGATTTGATTTCCTTCCTTTGCTGCCAGCACGGGCCTTATTTGATTTCTTTTTCGCTTTCTGCCACTTTATTTTTTGATTTATGATTCCGAGGTTAGGTTTCGAAAACGGGGCCTAACAAGGAGAGAGTGTCGTATAAGGAGAAAAAGAGAGGAAAAAAGGAGTTGAGCTAGGTTTCAAGATTTCTTAACTTTCAAGAGAGATTTTGGGGTTGAGCAAGGAAGAGGAAGATTAGAGCTTCCATTAGAGCCAAGAAAATCCATTGTTTGGTCGAGATTCAGGTAAGTTTGTGTTTTGATATTTAAATTTTGGAAGGGGTTTTGGTTCAAAGAGCTTAGGAAATATATGGGTTTAAGTATTATAGGGTCAATTTTATGAGTATATTTCTTTGAGTTGTCCAATTGGAATTTCTTTTAATTTGGAGTTTTTGTCAATGTTGAAGAAAATCAAGAGAGGAAAGAGGAGCAAGAGTAGAGGCTTGTTAAGCAAGGTTTTCAAGCAAGGAAATTAAGGTGGGTGACATTTTATAATTGAGTTAATAAGCTATAAATGTTCTTCAAATAATTGCAATTAATTGATTTTTCTAACTACTTTATAAAAGTACATTTATTGTTCTTTAAATGCTTGAGAATTGCCACATGCTTTTTATAAATGAATTTTTGAGTTGATATGAGAATGATTGCTAAATGCTTCATAATTATGGTATATGTTGCCTTCACATGATTTGAAAAAAAGGGTTATTATGATTGGCATATAATTTTGGTTGTGAAATTGTGAAATGATGATAGATGTGCATATGAATAGTTCATGCTCATGAAAGTCAAGTTTTCAAAAATATTGCCTAATGGGCAAATGGTTTTTAGTTCATGAATTACATGTTATGTGGATTTGGGGTAGTCCCTCAAGAACCGTCACGTACACGTTGATCAAGAAAAGGCTTCTCCCCCTGCCCACTAGTGACATGAAGCTCCTTCATGGACTCCCTCAAGATTTACAACTACATAAGATCATTATATGGAATTATGTAGTTCGTCATGTTTTATGAATTCACCCAAACCATTATGATGTGATTATGTGTTTACATGTGTTGGCAAGTTTGATGATTGTTTGACTTGTGTGAATTGTGAATTTGCTTGACAAGTTGACAATTTTGGGAAATGAATATTTTATGGATTTGAATGGGGTTTTGTTATGATCATTAAGGTTTCAAATGGTTTTTGCTTATTACCATTTATAAAATTATTACCCACAAGCTTTAAGCTCACCCCTCCCATTCCGTCCCATCTGTAGGTGAGGAGCACGAGATCGATCGAGTGATTGAGCATAAAGGCATTACTCCAGACTTGGCTTATTTTGTATTTTAAGTTAGTTTTTGTAAAACAATGCTTTAGACGCATTTTGAGTGATTCCAATTTTTTGTAAAGTTTGTATTTTTGGATTATGATGTAAGTGGCTTGAAATTCCTACTAAAGTGTTGTAAAACAATTTTTGGTTTTGATGTTAATGAAATACATATGCATTATGTTTTGTTCTTGATTCTCCAAGTCTTTAAATTTCATTTTTAAAATTTTTTTTCATAGAGTAAGAATTATGTTCTGAATTCAAGGGGGAAAGTTGTATTGATTTAGGTAGAACTAGACCAAATTGTCTTAAGGAAAGTTGTAGCTTATCCTCTTAGCTTTCCAATGCTATAAAGTTTGTAAATTTTAGGCATGGGAGTCAAGAGATATGAGCATTATAAATGGTGATGCTGTATAGGAATTATGAACATGATAGTCATGGTGAATGATGAGAGTTTGTGTCTGTGATGAGTCATTTGAGTTGAACTTTGGGAGTTTGATGCACTTAAATTGGTGATTGAATGTTTTAGGAGTGTTATTGCATTATAAGAAGTGAAATTGAGGAGATTATGAGTGAATATGATGTTAGAATGGACGTATGAAGCATTGGAGGGGTTTGGGAAACCCCCATGTCCGTTTAGGTCTATTAAACGGACCTTTTCGGGTTAGAAAATGACCCCAGCCTCACCAATGTCTGTTTAATGGACAAGGATGTCCATTTAACAGACCTTCTTGGCCAAAAATGATTTCCAACCCCGACAATATCAGTTAAACGGACATTCACGGGTCAGCTTCAGTAAATTGCGATTTTTGACCCTTTTAGATACAAAATCTCACTTTATGGTCTTCATAAAAGTTGTAGATATGGAAGTATAATTTCAAATAGTCCAAGAACGAAATCAATCATACTTTTTTAGAAAACGTTATGACAATTGTGCCAAGAGAGGTACAGAATTATTAAGGACATAAACATGTTGGTTTCTTTTGGCCATAACTCCCTCATCTGACCTCTGAATGAAACGATTCTTAAAGTGATAGCTTCCTAACACATGTATCTATGTATCTATCTCTCCATAAAAATTGGTATCTTTTGGAGTTGATTTAAGAAAGATTTATGGAAAGATAGTGAGGGGTCGATTTAGAGAGCATGATTGGAGTATGAACACACATTGGCTTTTCAAGCATATCTTAATCTTTAGAGCTCCAATTGAGATAGTTCTTGCTTCAAATTAAACTAGAGATAAAGCTACCATTTTTGTGAAGAAATTAAATTATGATTTTGGTGATTGGCTAGTGTGGGCTCTCCACCCTTGTGAGATGACAGCCAAAGAGGGTTCTTTGGAATAACCCTATAGGTTTACAAGCTCAAGGTTTATGACTCTAGATGTTGGGCTGTGGAAAAGGGGTCCAACACTTACCAATCTTTTTTACAATGACACGAACCAAATCAAAAAGATTCTATTGATAGCCATAGTGAAGCTCATGTTATTGAACCTATCTCCTCTAAACCCCAAGTATCAGAAACGCCCACTATCTATGCCCATTCTTACTCAAACTTCCACACTTCCTAAAACTGGTCCTAAAGATAAGAAAGTGGCTGAAGTGTACTGTATTGCAAATGACAATGATTTAGATGAAGAACCTGCTAGGTTTGATTAGAGACCAAGGACTAGAGGAAGTTTTGCAAAGCAAGCCAAGAAAATTTCTGAACAAAAAGAATCCACTGATGTTGAAAAGAAAGAGGAAGAAGAATCTAAAAAAGAAAAAGGGAAGTAATAAAGAAAGGCAAAGCACCTGTGATTGAAGATGCTATTAAGGATCCCATTGATAAAAATAAATTATTTCATGAAGAGACGATTTTTAAAGAAAAAAGGACAAAGAAGATAAAGATAGTTGCACAAAAAGGAAAGACATCAATACTGCAAAAAATGTTTCAATCAATGGAAGTTGAAGTCATCTATTGTTGGCCCCTAAATTTTTTTTTTATGGATAAGCTGTAAGTGATCTAGACGGGGGGGTTGAATAGATCTTTAAAATTCTTTGAGAATTTCTACAAGAAAATCAGAAGTTAAAACACAAAAAAACAAATTTGATAAACTTAATTGAAAAGTGTAGGGAAGAAGATCAAACACTTGTTTTTATAGAGGTTCGGTGCTAAGACCTACGTCCTATACCTAAGCTCCCACTTAGGATTTTACCAATCACTTTATTGCACACTTTGCAGTTGAGTGTGAACTTTTTACAACGCCACTTGACTTCCGGCTCAAGCTACCTTACAAACGATTTGTCTTACGGCACAAATCCTACCTCACACGTGACCTTCCACTCATCACTCAAATTGTAAAAGAAATATAGTAAAGAGTGAAGACCAAGTGCTCAAAACAATAGAGTAACAAAATAAGAGCAATAGTGAGCAATTTGAAGCAATAGAAGAGTATTTAGACTTGTGGAACTTGTATATACTCTTCCTCCATCATCCTCTATTTATACTTGAAGAAATATAACTGTTGGAGCTCTTCTAGCCGTTGCTTGATTAGTTATAGCCGTTCCTTGATAATCTCCATTCCATTTTTAGCTAATTGGACCGTTGGAGCTGATTTGGTGCATCCATAAGTCGACTTGTCGACTGTATAAGTCGACTTGTTTCAACCATTTACGTAAAAATTGTAACTCCGCTCTCCAATAAGTCGTCTTGTCCCATGTAAGTCGACTTGTCGTCCTCGATAAGTCTACTTGTGTATGTAAATCGACTTGTATTGTTATATCTCCATGTAAGTCGACTTGTATTGACTTCAATGGTAACATCCGACCAAATCCTCTATAATCCTTATGTTTTTATGCCATTTTCTCTTAGAAGGCAACTCCCATCTTGATTCTTTACAACCAAAAGGATGAAAATAAGAGATGTTGGGTTTCTTACCTTTCCAAAGTTCATAGGGTGTCTTATTTTTGTCTCTTCGCAAGTGCACCCTATTGATGACATAGCATGCGGTATTAACTGCTTCCGCCCAAAATGATTTAAGAAGGTTGTATCAATTAACATGGTTCTACTCATTTCCTCAAGTGAGCGATTTTTTCTTTCTACTACACCATTTTCTTGCGGAGTCCTTGGTGTCGAGAAATTATGTTCCATTCCGTATTTATCGCAAAGACTTTCGAAAGGTTCACATTCAAATTCTCCTCCATGATCGGTTCTAATTGCAACGATGGACAAATTTTTCTCATTTTGAACCAACCTACACCACTTGGAAAATTTGTTAAAAGTATCACTTTTATTAGCAAGAAATCTTACCTAAGTAAATCTAGAAAAATCATCCACAATCACAAGGACATATAATTTTCCACTAAGACTAGCATGTTTAGATGGTCCAATCAAATCCATATGCACAAGTTCAAGAATTCTAGATGTGCAAATTTCTTTGTTTGGTTTGAAAGATTCTCTAACATGTTTGCCTTTTAAACATGATTCACACAAGTGTTCTTTAACAAATCTTATTTTAGGCAAACCTCTTACAATGTCATTTTTCGAAAGCTTAGAGATTAGAGGCAAAGGTGCATCTCCTAATTTTCTATGCCATAAAAATGCATTTTCTTCTAATGTCACTAAACACTTTTCATTAAACGAACTATCATCATGTAAATCAACAATGTATGTATTTCCATGTCTTAAACCAATGAAAGCTACATGACCATCCTTCTTAACCATGCAATGTGATGATTCAAAACTTACATTAAAATTCATATCACAAAGTTGAGAGACACTTAACAAATTATGTTTCAACCCATCAACAAGCAAAACATTGTCAATGGTTGGCAAAGGTTCCTTACCCACTTTACCAATTCCAATGACCTTACCTTTGTTGTTGTCTCCGAAAGTGACATAACCTTGATTCTTTGGTTTGATTTCCGCAAAAAGGTTCTTATCTCCACTCATGTGTCTTGAACATCCGCTATCGATGTACCAAGTGCTTGTGCCTTTCATCCTTGCTTGTACCTACAATATCAACGTTCTTTCTTCTTATAGGTACCCAAGCCATTTTGGGTCCATTTTGGTTAGCCATATAAACCACATTAGGTGGTGTTGTGCCTTTAATAATCCAAATTTTCTTAACCTTAACACATCTTCTAGTACTTTTGCAAGCAATTTCTATGTGACCATCTTTCAAGCATCTAGCACATTGAGCGATTTTTCCATCCTTAGTAAATTTGGAAATTAACGAACAATCTCTATCAAAAGGATCATATCCTAATCCATGTTTAGAAATTGAATATCTTTGCAACGATAACAATTTTTCAAACTTTTTTTTTCCATTCACAAATTTTCCAACCACATACGAAAATTCTTTTCTAAGTCTATCAAGCTCACAAACAAGTTTTTCTTTTTCAACAAGGCATGCAGAATGGTCTTCCTTTGGACTATCTAAATCATCAATAGTTTCATGTAAAGCACTATTTTCAGCAACCAACTCTCGTATTTTCTTTCTTAATTTTTTGTTAATCTCAATAGCTTCTTCATAATCAGCTTGTAAAGCATCAAAGGAATCTCTTAGATCTTGGTCATTGAAAGTTACCTCATTTTCATCATCACTTGATGAACTTTTTGCCATAAGTGCCAGGTTGTTTTCATCATCGCTTTGGTATGCATCCTCTTCATTACTCCAAGTTGCCACCAGGCTAGTTTTCCTTTTACCTTTGTCGTATTTGTCATTTTTCTGAAAGTTTGATGTGGAGGATGAGCTTTTGCATTCTCTTGCGAGATGTCCCCGTTTTTCACATCTCCAACATTCTTCGTTGCCTTTCTTTTCGTCATAGCCTTTTGATTTTCTTTCCACGCCAAACCTCTTTCTTTCTACCTGTTTTCTGCCATTTAATTCTTTCCTTCGATTTTTGAGAAGTCCCTTGAACTTCCTTAAATTTCTAGCGTACATAGCTATTTCTTCGTCTTCCTCGTCTTCATCTATTTCCTCATCACTTTCATCAACAAAAGAAGTGTTAGCTTTAAAAGTAATAGATTTTTTAGGCTTACCTCTACCTCCTCTGTATTTGAGAATAATCTCATAGTTGATAAGCGATCCCACCAAGGCGTTGAATTCCAGATGATTGAGATTTTTGGACTCCATAATGGCGGTGACTTGTGAGTCCCATTCCTTTGTTAATGAGCGAAGGATTTTCTTTACCTTCTCACTGTCCGACATATGCTTTCCAAGGTTGCCTAATCCATTTATGATTTCTACAAAATGATCAAGCATAGTTGAAATGGACTCACCTTCCTTCATGACAAACATTTCATAGTCATGAAGCAACATGTTGATTTTTGTCTCTCGGACTTGGTTGGTTCCTTTATGGGTGATGCGAAGTCTCTCCCACATTTCTTTGGCTTTGGTACACGAGTTAACTCGGTTTCTTTCCTCAACTGTGAGAGCGCAATAGATTAGCTTCATCGCTTTAGCGTTGATGTAGGCTTGCCTCCAGTCATTGTCATCGTATTTCAGCTCCGTTTTTAACTCACCATTTTCTTTTAACGGTGGTTGTGGACCGAAGATAATTATCTTCCAATATTCTACTCCCTCGCTAATGATGTGGTACTTTATAGGATTTTTCCAAGAAGAATAATTAGTACCATTAAATAAAGGAGGGTGATTATTAGTATTACCTTCTTCCGCTAAGTTATTGTGTGCCATCCCCGGATACTTCTGCTCTGATACCAATTGTAAGTGATCTAGAAGGGGGGGTTGAATAGATCTTTAAAATTCTTTGAGAATTTTTACAAGAAAATCAGAAGTTAAAACACACAAAAACAATTTTGATAAACTTAATTGAAAAGTGTAGGGAAGAAGATCAAACACTTGTTTTTATAGAGGTTCGGTGTTAAGACCTACGTCCTCTACCTAAGCTCCCACTTAGGATTTTGCCAATCACTTTATTGCACACTTTGCAGTTGAGTGTGAACTTTTTACAACGCCACTTGACTTCCGGCTCAAGCTACCTTACAAACGATTTGTCTTACGACATAAATCCTACCTCACACGTGACCTTCCACTCGTCACTCAAATTGTAAAAGAAATATAGTAAAGATTGAAGACCAAGTGCTCAAAACAATAGAGTAACAAAATAAGAGCAATAGTGAGCAATTTGAAGCAATAGAAGAGTATTTAGACTTGTGGAACTTGTATATACTATTCTTCCATCATCCTCTATTTATACTTGAAGAAATATAGCTGTTGGAGCTCTTCTAGCCGTTGCTTGATTTGTTATAGTCGTTCCTTGATAATCTCCATTCCATTTTTGGCTAATTGGACCGTTGGAGCTGATTTGGTGCATCCATAAGTCGACTTGTCGAATGTATAAGTCGACTTGTTTCAACCATTTACGTAAAAATTGTAACTCCGCTCTCCAATAAGTCGACTTGTCCCATGTAAGTTGACTTGTCGTCCTCGATAAGTCAACTTGTGTATGATAAGTCGACTTGTATTGTTATATCTCCATGTAAGTCGACTTGTATTGACTTCAATGGTAACATCCGACCAATCCTTTATAATCGTTATGTTTTTATGCCATTTTCTTTTAGAAGGCAACTCCCATCTTGATTCTTTAATGATTAAACACTTGCTCTTCTTGATTTGCACAACTCTTTCATTGAATAGTACCTGAAATAATTTCTTAACTAATTCTAGATATTTTATTATTATCAAAACATAAAGGGATTTAATTTGTCAACCACCATTGGTCCAACATAAGCATGATCAGATTAATTTTGGGGTCTTGATAGATTAATTTATGTTGGAATTAATTAGCATACTAATAAAGTTTATGGTGGTAAGTTTTGCATGAGGGGCATTTTTGGAAGATCACTTAAGTGGGAAAGTGTTAAGGCTTTGAAGGAAGGCCAAAATAGGAAGAAAAATTGTTGGCTTGCGTTTTAGAAGAACAAAACATTAGTGAAGAATGAAAGGAGAGAGCAAACACAAAAATAAGAAAGAAGGGAGAGAGAGTGTCGTGGGTTGAGAGACAAAGGAGAGTTGAGCTAGGTTTCAATTTTTCTTAGCCTTTAAGAGGGATTTTGAGGTTGCACAAGAAGGAAAAAAGGAAGAGGAAGATTAGAGTTTCCATTAGAGCGAAGAAATTCATTGTTTGATGAAGATTCAAGGTAAATTTACGTTTAATCTTTTGGATTTTTAGAAGGGTTTTGGTACAAAGAGCTCAGCAAATGCATGGATTTAAGTACTCTAGGATCAATTTCATGCATAGGTTTTTTTGGGTTTTCCAATTGGAATTCATTTTGAATGGGGATTTTGTGAATGTTGAAGGGAGGCAAGAGAGGCAAGAGGAGTAAAAGGAGAGACATCCTTGAACAAGTTTTCAAGCAAGGAAATTAAGGTGGGTGACATTTTTATAATTGAGTTAATAATCCACTAAATTTTCTTTCAAATAAATGGAATTAAACGATTTCCAACTACCTTAAAAATGTGCATTTATTGTTCTTTAAATGCTTTGAGAATGTGCCAAATGTTTTTGTATGTGAATTTTGTGAATGACTTATGAGCTGAGATGAGAATGATTTTAAATTGCTTCATAATGGTTGTATTTGTTGCTTTTGAATGATTTGGGAAATGACTATATGATTGGTATAGGATTTTGGTAGATGAAGTGTGAAATGATGATGGAATTGCATATGAAATATTTCATGCTCATGAAAGAAAAGTTTTCAAAATGTGCCAATTGGGCAATTAGTTTTCAAGTCATGAATAACATGTTATGTGGGTTTGTGGTGGTCTGTTCTATCTGTCAAGTGCACTTTGACTAAAAGGCTTCTCCCGCCTGCCCGCTAGTGGTATAGAGCTCCTTCATGAACTTTCGTATTTCACAGCTATGCAAGACCATTTTGTGGAATTGCGATAGTACGTTTTGTTCACGGCTACACAGGACCTTTATGGAAAATGTATAGTACGTTCTGTTATGGAACCACCCAAACTATTCTGATGTGTTTAATTGATTATGATGTAATGGTAAGTTTGATGGATGTATGACTTATGTGAGTTGTGAATTGGTTTGATAAGTTGAGAATTTTGTGTTTTATGATTCAATGAAAATTTGCTAAGATCATGAAGGTTTTAAATGGTTTTTGCTTATTATCGATTATAAAATTGTTACCCACGAGCTTTCGAGCTCACCCCCCATTCTCAAGTGATGAGCAAGATGTCGAGTGATCGAGTCGAGAGTCAAGGCATCACTCCAATTTGCATATTTTGTTTTTGAAGCTAGATTATGTAAAACGAGGTTTTAGTCAAATTTTGAGCAATTATTGTTCTTGTAAAGTTTATATTTTTGGATTATGATGTAAGGTGGCTCGAAATTCCCACTAAAGCTTTGTAAAAATCTTATCTTTGATGTTAATGAAATATATATGTAATGTTTTTTGCTCATGATTTCCTAAGTCTTTATATTGCATTTTCAAGTTTTTCATAGGGGTAGGAATTGTGTTCTAAATTCAGGGAGAAAACTGTATTAATCTAGGTAGAAAAGACGAAGTTGTCTTATGAAAATTGTAGCTTATCCTCTTAGGTTTCTAACGCTATAAAGTATGTAAATTTTGGATATCAGAGTTAAAAGATATGAGCATTATAAGTTGGTAATGCTGCATAGGATTTATATCATAACAACTATAGTGAAGGATGGAAATTTGTTGTATGAGATGAATCATTTGAGTTAAGATTTGGGAGATTTATGAAATCATTTTGGTAATTGAATGTTCAAGGAGTGTTTTTGCATTAGGAGAAGTGTATATGGGAAGATTATGAGTGAAAGTAATGATAGAATGGATGTAGGAAGCATTGGGGAGGTTTTGAAGGGGCTTGGGTATCCCTTATGTCTGTTAGACAGACTTTAGGTCTGTTAAATAGATCTTATCAGGTCTGTGAGGACCCCAACATCGCCCATGTCCATTTAATGGACATTATGCCTTCTCGGGTCTAAAATGGCCCCTAACCCCGTGTATGTCTGTTAGGCAGACATGTATGTCCGTTTAACGGGCATACACTATTCAGTCGTAAAAATTTGCAATTTTGGCCCTCTAAATGGCAAAAATCTTGCTTTATGATCTTCATGAAAGTTATATATCTATAATTTCAAACCATCCTAGAATGACCTCAATCAGAGGTTTATAGAGAAAGTTATGGCAATTTTTCCAAGATAGGTACAATATGACTAAGGATATAAACATGTTTGATTTTTTCTCGTAACTTCATCATCTGACCTCCAAATGAAGTAATTCTTGAAGCAATAGATTCATAACACATTTTTCTATCTTTCCATAAAAATTGGTAGCTTTTGGTTATGATCTGAAGAAGATTGATGGAAAGATAGTGAGTGGTCGGTTGAGAGAGCATAACTGGGGTATGAACACACTTTGGCTTCTTAAGCATAACTTCATCTATAGAGCTCTGAATGAGATGGTTCTTCTTAAAATTAAACTAGAGACTTAGAGCTACAATTATCTTGAAGAAGTCAAATTGTGATTTTGACGATTGACTAGTGTGGGCACACCACCCTTGTGGAATGATGGCTAATGAAGGTTCATTGAAATAACCCTACAGGGTAATATGCTCACATGTGATGACTCCGAATGTTGTACTCTGGAAATGGGGTCTAACACTTGTGGTATCAAAGCCAAGTTTAGGAGTATCCTAGGCATTATGGTGGTTAGTTTTCAACTATGAAATGAACTTGCACTATTTTAAATGAATAACTTGTATTGTTTTGAATTGTTTTACATGATTTGAAATTGTTTTGGATTAACTAAAGATTTTTAATGGTTTTAAATTGAAGGAGTGATTATGTCGCCTAAAAAAGGAACTCGAGGAGCTTTGACTCAATCTAGTTTTCATCAAGGGAGCACGGATGAATCTTGTGTCCTATAAGATGTGGGGACACATTATGCTGTTAATTCTGAGGCACCTAGTGTGCAACATGAAGTACCACCGCCTCCTCCTCCTATGCCTATCAAGCCTTTGCCCAAGCTTTTACTTATGCCATTGGTCAAGGGTCACAAATGCCGGTACAAGCTCCAGTGGATAGGAGTGGGAAGTACAATAAGCTCTGCAAGTATGGAACTGTGGATTTCAATAGGACTATCAACCCTGAAGAGGTTGAAGCATGGTTAAAGAGGACCAAGAGAGTCCTGATTCAGATGAAATGCTCTGACGAAGAGAAGTTAGACTATGCAGTTAGTTTACTACAAGGGGATGCGCTTCATTGATGGGAGTCAGTGCCCCACCGTCAGGACATACCATTGGTATTGACATGGAGGTACTTTTTGGAAGCTTTTAGGAGGAAATACTTCTTAAGGATCTATATCCAAGAGAAGGCCAGAGAATTTCTGAATCTCACATAGAAGGATATAAGTGTGAGTGAGTATGAGTTGAAGTCACCTAGCTATCACAGTATGCGGTTAACATTGTGGCAAATGAGGAGGACAAGTGCTGCAAGTTTGAGGGGGGATTTCATCTGGGGATCGAGGAGAAGATGTTGATCCATTATTTCTATGACTACCAATTATTGGTAGATGCGGCCCTCCAGGCGAAAAAACTAAAGAACATCAAATATGAAGTCAATAAGAAGAGGAAGAGTTGGGAACAGTCTGTTAAGAAGAGAGTGAGTGCTCTAATGTCAGAGAGGAGTGAGAGGAGCTTCTGCTCCCAAAGCGAAGTGGCGAGTAGTGGCTCTGCCAAGAATAAGCAATTGAAGGTGGTTTCAGTGCAAGCCTCAGTTGTGGGAGACAATAGAAGGATGGAGAGGAGTAGTCACATGAATACGAACCACCAATGTGAGCATTATGGAAAATTTCACAGGAGAGAGAGCTTCAAGTTACTTGAAGCATACTTTCGATGCGAAGAGAAGGGACACATGATCAGGAGCTATCCCCAAGTAATAAAGCAAGAGAGGTCGAGGTTGCTAGCCCCAAGGACAATAGAAACAGTGGAGACCAGGTCAGTCGCTGAGGTTGGCAATTTTGGAGTTGCAAGGAAGGCTACTTCTCTAGGAAGGTCTAGGGGTCAGGCTCAGGCAAGGGTGTTCGCCATGACCAGAGAGGAAGCTACAGTTGTACCTAAAGTTGTCGCAGGTATGGCTCACTTATTCAATTTTGCAGTATATGTGTTGATTGATTATGGCTCCATGCATTCATTTGTTTCTGTAAGCATGATTTTACATGGTGTGAATTTGGTTCCATTAGATAGTCCCTTGATTGTTAGCACTCCTTTAGGGAGGAAGGTGATAATTAGTTAAGTATATAGAGATTGTGAACTAGTTATTGAGGGTGTTAAATTGGTAGTAGACTTATTGTCTTTAGAACTGAAGGGTCTAGATATTATATTGGGTATGGATGCCATGGAGAAATCTTGTGCAAAGTTAGATTGTAGCCTTAAGGAGGTAGAGTTTGACTTTGGAAATGGTGAGAAGGTGATTTTCAGAGGAGATAGGAGAACACCATCACTTAGAATTGTTTTGGTTTTACTTGCTGACCGGATGATGAGAAAAGGGTATGAAGCCTTCTTGGCATACGTCGTGGACACTGAAGCAAATGAAGGGAAGCTAGAAGATTTTCTGATTGTGAGGGAGTTTCCAGACATGTTTCTTGAGGACTTACTTGGTTTGCCACCGGTGAGAGAAATTGAGTTTGCCATCGACTTGATTCTTGAAACCGTACCTATTTTCATACCACCGTATAGAATGGCTCCAGCTGAGCTGAAGGAGCTCAAGGAACAGTTGGAGGAACTATTAGAGAAGAGGTATATACGGCCGAGTTCATCACCTTGGGGAGCGCTTGTTCTATTTGTTAAGAAGAAGGATGGAACATAGCAGATGTGTATTGATTATCGTAGACTCAACAAGGTGACTGTTAAGAACAAGTATCCTTTGCCCCAGATTGATGATCTGTTTGACCAGCTGCAAGGAACAAGGGTCTTTTTCAAAATTGATCTCAGGTCAGGCTATCATCAGCTCAAAATCAGGGAGTCTGATGTGAACAAGACAACTTTAGGAAATGTCATGGGAATTATGAGTTTCTAGTCATACCCTTTGGATTGAGCAATGCTCTGGCTGCATTCATGGATCTTATGAATAGGGTCTTCAAGGAGTATCTGGATCGATTTTTCATGGTGTTTATAGATGACATTTTGGTCTATTTCAAGAGTGAAGAGGAACATAAGGGACATCTTAGGATAGTGTTGCAAACATTGAGGGAGAAAGAACTTTATGCCAAATTCAAAAAATGTGAATTTTGGCTTCATGAGGTGGTATTCCTTGGATATGTGATTTTGAACGATGGGGTACATGTTGATCCGAGAACAATTGAAGCAATAGTAAATTGGTGTGTACCAATGACAGTGAAAGAAGTGAGGAGTTTTCTAGGTCTGGTAGGTTATTATTAGAGGTTTGTGGAAGGATTCTCTAAGATAGCAGCTCCGATGACTAAGTTATTAAGGAAGAATCAGAAGTTTATCTAGAGTGATGAATGTTAGAAGAGCTTTGAGGAACTTAAACAAAGATGGACAAGTTCTCCAATTCTGATTTTGCCCACTAGAGATGAGGGTTATATAGTATACAGTGATGCTTCAAGACAGGGTTTGGGTTGCGTGTTGATGCAAGGAGATAAGGTAATAGCTTATGCTTCATGGAAGCTAAAGACTTATAAGTTGAATTACTTGACTCATGATCTGGAATTGACAGTAGTAATTTTTGCACTGAAGATTTAGGGACATTATCTATATGGGGTTCAGACGAAGATTTTTACAGATAACAAAAGTCTCAAATATTTATTGAGTTAGAAAGAGTTAAATTTGAGACAAAGAAGGTGGTTAGAATTGCTCAAGGATTATGACATGTTAATTGAATACCATCTAGGAAAGGCGAATGTGGTAGCAAATGCCTTAAGTAGGAAATCCTCTATAGCTCATGTTCAAGCAGTTTATCTGCCTTTATTAGAAGAAATGGCTAAGCTTAGGATAAGCTTGAAATAGGAGGAACCAAATTGTATTCTTGTTAATTTCAAAGTGAGACTAATACTCAGGGAAAAAGTTAAGGAGTTTCAAGCACAGGATGCAGAATTGAGTAGACTTCACAAAAAAATTAAGAATGGCAAGAAATTTGAAGTGGTAGTGAGGGATGATGGACTCATGGTTGTACGAAACAGGCTTTGTATCCCGAATGTCAAGGGAGTAAAGGATGAAATACTGGATGAGGCACACAATATGCCTTATGCTATGCACCCAGGTAGCACCAGCATGTACAAAGATCTAAAAAAATATTTATGATGGAAAGGTATTAAGAGAGATGTAGCAGAATATATGAGCAAGTGTTTAGTGTGTCAACAAGTCAAGGCAGAACACCAAGCACCTTCTGGCAAGTTAAGGCCATTGTCCATCCCTGAGTGGAAGTGGCAACAGGTAATTAAGGACTTTCTGATGGGTTTGCTCAAGACTAGTAGGAGGCATAATGCCATCTGGGTTATTGTGGATCATTTGACGAAGTCAACCCATTTTTTGGCAATTAAACAAACTAATTATTTGCATGTGCTAACAAAGAAGTATATTGATGAGATAGTGAGATTGTATGGAATTCCTGACTCTATAGTTTCTGACAGAGATCCTCAGGTTACTTCAATATTTTGGGGAAGCTTACTAGAGGCTCTAGGAACCAAGTTAAATTTTAATAAGGCTTTTCCCCCAGACAGATGGTCAATTTGAGAGGACCATTTAGACCCTTGAAGGAATGCTTAGGGCATGTGTGATAGATTTCAAAGGAGCTTAGGACAAGCATTTGCCATTGGTCGAATTTGCTTACAATAATTTGAACTATTCAAGCATTCAGATGGCTCCATATGAAGCATTATATGGAAGGAGATGTAGAACTCCAATATGGTGGGATGAAGAAGGAGAAAGGAAACTGATAGGGCCAGAGTTACTTCAGATGACACTAGACAAGGTTAACTTAGTTAAGCAACGGCTTAAGGTAGCACAGGATATAATGAAAAGTTATATTGATGCACACCAAAAGGAGATGGAGTACGAAGTCGGTGAGAAAGTCTTTTTTAAGATGTCTCCTTAAAAAGGAGTCATTAGGTTTGGCAAGAAAGGTAAGTTGAGTTTGAGATATGTGTGGCCCTATGAGATTGATGAGAGGATTGGATTAGTAGCCTATAGGTTGGTGTTGCCATCGGAATTGTTATAGATACATGAAATCTTTTATATGTCCATACTGAGGAGGTATAGATCAGATCCCTCCCACATCATTCAAACCAATGAGGTTCAGTTGAGAGATGATCTAAGTTATGAGGAGATTTTGGTGGAGATCTTGGACACCAAGGAAAAGATCCTCAGGAGTAAGACAACTCAACTAGTCAAAGTACTGTGGAGAAACCATTCTGTGAAAAAGGCCACATGGGAGCCCTTGGAGGCCATGAGGGAAAAGTATCCACACCTCTTCAACGATTTAGGTGAGAATTACGAGGGCGAAATTCCTTTAAAAGGGGGAGAAATGTTGGCCCCCGAAATTTTTTTCTTGATGGATAAGCATGATTAGATTAATTTTGGGGTCTTTATAGATTAATTTATGTTGAAATTAATTAGCTACTAATGTGAGTAGGATTTTATGACATGTAAATTTAATTAAAGTTTAAGGTAGGGGCATTTTTGGAAGATCACTTAAGTGGGAAAGTCTTAAGGCTTTGAAGGAAGGGCAACATAGGAAGAAGAAATTGTTGGCTTGTGTTTTAGAAGAGAAAAACGTTAGTGAAGAATGAAAGGAGAAAGAAAACACAAAAATAAGAAAGAAGGGAGAGAGAGTGTTGTGGGTTGAGAGAAAAAGGAGAGTTAAGCTAGATTTCAATTTTTCTTAGCCTTCAAGAGGGATTTTGGGGTTATGCAAGAAGGAAAAAAGGAAGAGGAAGATTAAAGCTTCCATTAGAGCTAAGAAATTCATTGATTGTTGAAGATTCAAGGTAAGTTTATACTTAATCTTTTGGATTTTTGGAAGGGTTTTGGTACAAAGAGCTTAGGAAATGAATGGGTTTAAGTACTCTAGGATCAATTTCATGCATAGGTTTCTTTGGGTTTTCCAATTGGAATTCATTTTGAATGGGGATTTTGTCAATGTTGAAAGGAGGCAAGAGGAGCAAGAGGAGAGACATCCTTGAGCAAGTTTTCAAGCAAGGAAATTAAGGTTTAATAAGCCACTAATTTTTCTTTCAAATAAATGCAATTAAACGATTTATTGTTCTTTAAATGCTTTGAGAATGTGCCACATATTTTGTATGTGAATTTTGTGAATGACTTATGAGCTGACATGAGAATGATTTTAAATTGCTTCATAATGGTTATATTTGTTGCTTGTGAATGATTTGGGAAATGACTATATGATTGGTATAGGATTTTGGAAGATGAAGTGTGAAATGATGATGGAATTGCATATGAGATATTTCATGCTCATGAAAGACAAGTTTTCAAAATGTGCTATTTGGGAAATTGGTTTTCAAGTCATGAATAACATGTTATGTGGGTTTGTGGTGGTCTGTTTTATCTGTCAAGTGCACTTTGAATAAAATGGTTCTCCCGCTTGCCCGTTAGTGGCATGGAGCTCCTTCACAAACTCCCATAAGTTCACGGCTACACAAGATCATTTTGTGGGATTGCGATAGTACGTTCTGTTCACGGCTACACAGGACCCTTATGAAAATTGTGTGGTACATTATGTTACGGAACCACTCAAACCATTATGATGTGTTTAATTGCTTATGATGTATTGGTAAGTTTGATGGATGTATGACTTATGTGAGTTATGAATTGGTTTGATAAGTTGAGAATTTTGTGTTTTATGATTCAATGAGAATTTGATAAGATCATAATGGTTTTAAATAGTTTTTGATTATTATCAATTATAAAATTGTTACCCACGAGCTTTCGAGCTCACCCTACAGCCCCCCCTAAGTTTATACTTAATCTTTTGGATTTTTGGAAGGGTTTTGGTACAAAGAGCTTAGGAAATGAATGGGTTTAAGTACTCTAGGATCAATTTCATGCATAGGTTTCTTTTGGTTTTCCAATTGGAATTCATTTTGAATGGGGATTTTGTCAATGTTGAAAGGAGGCAAGAGAGGCAAGAGGAGCAAGAGGAGAGACATCCTTGAGCAAGTTTTCAAGCAAGGAAATTAAGGTTTAATAAGCCACTAATTTTTCTTTCAAATAAATGCAATTAAACGATTTATTGTTCTTTAAATGCTTTGAGAATGTGCCACATATTTTGTATGTGAATTTTGTGAATGACTTATGAGCTGACATGATAATGATTTTAAATTGCTTCATAATGGTTGTATTCGTTGCTTTTGAATGATTTGGGAAATGACTATATGATTGGTATAGGATTTTGGAAGATGAAGTGTGAAATGATGATGGAATTGCATATGAGATATTTCATGCTCATGAAAGACAAGTTTTCAAAATGTGCTATTTGGGAAATTGGTTTTCAAGTCATGAATAACATGTTATGTGGGTTTATGGTGGTCTGTTCTATCTGTCAGGTGCACTTTGAATAAAATGGTTCTCCCGCTTGCCCGTTAGTGGCATGGAGCTCCTTCACAAACTCCCATAAGTTCACGGCTACACAAGATCATTTTGTGGGATTGCGATAGTATGTTCTGTTCACGGCTACACAGGACCCTTATGAAAATTGTGTGGTACATTATGTTACGGAACCACTCAAACCATTATGATGTGTTTAATTGCTTATGATGTATTGGTAAGTTTGATGGATGTATAACTTATGTGAGTTATGAATTGGTTTGATAAGTTGAGAATTTTGTGTTTTATGATTCAATGAGAATTTGCTAAGATCATAAAGGTTTTAAATAGTTTTTTATTATTATCAATTATAAAATTGTTACCCACGAGCTTTCGAGCTTTATGAAATCATTTCGGTAATTGAATGTTCAAGGAGTGTTTTTGCATTAGGAGAAGTGTATATGGGAAGATTATGAGTGAAAGTAATGATAGAATGGATGTAGGAAGCATTAGGGAGGCTTTGAAGGGGCTTGGGTATTAATTATGTCCATTAGATGGTCTTTAGGTCCGTTAAATGGACCTTCTCAAGTCTGTGAGGACCCCTAACATCGCCCATGTCTATTTTATGTTTGTTAAACGGACCTTCTCAGGTTTAAAATGGCCCCTAACCCCGTGTATGTCTGTTAAACGGTCATACACTATATACCCACGTAAATTTACATTTTTGACCATCTAAATGGAAAAATGTCACTTTGTGGTCTTCATAAAAGTTATAGATGTAGAAGTCCTCTTTTAAACTATCTAAGTATGACCTCAATCCGAGGTTTATATAAAAAATTACGCTAATTTTCCCAAGATAGGTACAATATGACTAAGGATATAAACATGTTTGATTTGTTTGTCCATAACTTCATCATCTGACCTCCAAATGAAGTGATTTTTAAAGCAATAGATTCCTAACACATTTTTCTATCTCTCAATAAAAATTGGTATCTTTTTTATTTTATCTAAATAATATTGATGGAAAGATAGTGAGGGGTCAGTTGAGGGAGCATGATTGTGGTATGAACACACTTTGGTTTCTTAAGCATAACTTCATTTATAGAGTTTTGAATGAGATGGTTCTTGCTTCAAATTAAGCTAGAGACTTAGAGCTACAATTATTTTGAAGAAGTCAAATTGTAATTTTGGCGATTGACTGGTGTGGGCGCACCATCCTTGTGGAATGATGGCTAATTAAGGTTCACTGAAATAACCGTACAAGGTAATATGGTCACATATGAAGACTCCAAATGTTGGGCTCCAGAAACAGGGTCCAACAGCTATAAAATATAGAATAAGAAAAGAAAGGTGATTGTTGGGCAAATCTTGCCTCTCATTATGTTTGATAACATAGGTATGCCTATCTTTCCTTACTTTGTTGCCATTGGTTGGGAAATTTTTTTGAAATTAGATGAGACTGTATATGATGAGCTAGTTAGAACATTTTACACAAACATGAGAAAAGAAGAAATTCATAGAAAGCAAGCCATTGTCTCATGGGTACATGAATGTAAAATTTTAATTTTTGAAGAAATCTTAGGAAATATATTAAATGTAGATCCTATAAAGAGACTTAATTTTCTTTGTCATAAATGGAATGTCGATGATCTAGAGCTAGTAGAAGTTGTCAAATTCATTTACTGTCATGTTGAGAACACCCAAGATGGGATGCCCTGGAGCAAGCAATTAGACTTACTACCATAATGCTTACATCATTATTAGCTACTTCAATTTTTCTCAAGAGTAGCTCAATTGAAAGGTACAGTTTGTTGGACACTTAAGTAATGTATAATTTGCTAAAAGGGAACATAATGAATCTTCCAGCAATGATCTTGAGGTTTATGGTGGATAAGGAGAATCCTAAGAATACCACAGGTTGTTTGCCTTATGGAATGTTGCTCACCAAGATTTTCACCTATTATGGAGTTCCTTTTGCAAATCTGAATTGGTATGCACCGACTTTCACCATTCCATTCCTTACCAATTTGGATACAAATTACAAAATAATGTCTGTGTAAATAAAAGATCTGAAAGAGTACTAAAAACTTAGATCCTGCTCTAGAACAACAAATTTTTGTCCCTCCTCAAAAAGAAAATAGTGCAAATCTCCATCAACAGCTAAAGGGCATTCAAGACAATCAAGAACAATTGTAAGAAAAATAGATAAAATGCAAAATCAGCTTCTTAACATAGAGATTTTGCTCCAAAGAATCTTTAAATCTCCTCAATAACTTTATTTCTATTTCTTTTCTACTTGGCTCATTCATACTTATGATTTTATTTAATGCATTAATTACTCTTTCCTTCTATCTTTTTGATAATGAAAAAGGGAGAGAATAGTATACTTTGCACTTGATGATATATTTACTCTACATGTATCTGTCTATGATATATTTTCAATATTGCCTTGATGATATATTTGTTATTGATGACATATTCTGCTAAAATGTTTAAATCTGTGATAAAAAAAATGGTAGGCTCCTTCTTTTAGAAGATATGTTCCTTCTAATTGTGAGTAAAGTTTACAGGTATCATTCGAAAATATTATTTGAAGTTTGAAAATATATCTATTATTTTTTGTCATCATAAAAAATGGGGAGATTGTCAGCTCAAGGTTTATGATTAACTATTTTGATGATAACTATATAATATTTCAAAATTCAAATTGGACTTATTTCTATTTTATAGGTATCGATATATTTCTAAATGCTTCCTTTTTGGCAGGAACCTTCTTTTTTGCATTTACCTTATTTAGTTTACAATATTTGAAAGGATCATGCTAATCCTATATTTTTTGACAATCAATTATGAGGCATTGTCATTTTTTGTCTTTAAGATTGAATATTGAATATTCCAACAAAGATGATATTAAAGATACAAAGTCAACCTAGAACGAAAATGAAGCAACAACTAGTTGAAGGAAATGCCTACTTAAAGAAGGACCACTGCAGTTACGAGACACACAAATATACAAAAAAAATCAAGGAAGCCAAATTTTGAATATACGTTCATAACATCAATACTTTTGAAAGCCATATCATTATCAAATCTTTTGTGTTTTAGAAAGTGAAAATCCTTTTAAGAGAGTGATCATTGAAGCTCATATTGAGCAAATTACTTATTCATTCATTGAGAGTTTATAGAGGCTAGATAAATAGTACTAGTGTGGACAGAGGAAGAACCTTGAAAAATATTTAATTGTAGCTTGAAGAAGCTTGTCAAATTACTACTTAGATTTAATAGTGAAACATTCAAGTTGGATACTTGGGGATTGGACGTAGACTTGGGTTATGAGGCGAACCAATATAATTGATTCTGTCATTCTTTCTCTTCTTTTAACTTTTAAATTTTCACATTATATTGTTTGCATTTTTATTTTGTAAGAGACTCCTTCACTTTTAAAATAGGTGAACCAATATAAATGTTCCTTTTATTTTAATAGGCTCATTTTGTTTTTAAATTGCTTTAACATGATTTATTGTTTAACAGGCTCCTATCGTTTAATAGGATTTATCATCTCATAGGCTCTTATTATTTTTTATCTTTAACTGAAATTTGTCTATTGTACGAATTGAAAGTATTTGAAAAAATTTTTAAGTCACACACAATTCACCCCCCCTCTTACGTGTATTTACTTTATCATACACATGTAACCAAAGTTCAATTTCTCTATTAAAACAATTTTTATCCATATTATATAGCCAACTAAGGGTGGACGTCCACCACCAACATTACAATAAAATGTAATAATAATATTATAATAAAATAAAAGTTTACTTATTTAGTAGTTATATCAAACTAAGGAAAATGCTTTGTGGCCATGTAGTTTGATCCTCTTCTAAAAAATACTTATATATAATAACATATTAATCTAGAAATGAGACTTATAAGACATCATTGATAGACATAAACATTTAGGAAAGGAGTAAGGAAGTCTAGCAAGTATATAATCATATTTTTGATAAGGAATTTACACTGTCAAACAACAGAAGTCCCCTTATCTGTTATCTCAATATTTATCTATTTGTCTATTTGCCTTTTCTTTTTACTATGTATGATTAAGATTATGAGTTTTGTATAAAAAATATATGTAAAAGGATCAAATGAAAAATATAAAGAATGATCTGGCTCAAGACTTATATGAATGTTACTTAGTGGATAGACACAATATTAGAGTAATAGTTGTAAGAGGTTTTGGTGCACGTCAAGAATTTTTCCTTACTCGTCTATATGGGATAAGTAATTATATAACAATATTTCATTATAGAAAAACTAGGATTATCATTTCAATTACAAAATCTTTTTTTAGGGCTCAATATATCTAACATCCTTGTATAAATCTTTAGTCCTATTGTAACATCCCGTACTCAAATTAAGGGTTAGGACCTGAAAGAGAGGTTAAGAAAGGTTAAGAAAATGTATTTTTCTTGCTTATGCATAATGTTAGCATACATGCATATAAATATTGAATCTTTGCACATGAAAAAAAAGTGATACATGCATTCATTGACAACTTTTGGCTATAATTGATGTTAAATGTCATTTTATTAAAAATGAGAAGTAGAGGGAGTAGAAAGAGTGATGTAGGCATGAGTTGTGATAAGGAAAGATTTGGAAACGAAATTGTTAGTGATCTAGAAAATGTTCACTGAGTGTGCTTCAGTCTTTTAGCCACAACTTTTTCTCTAGTTATCCAAATAAGATGATTCTTAATATGGATTAAACTAGAAACATATGGCTACATTTCTTATGAATACATCGAATTTAAATTTTGTCTTTAAGAATCTCAAAGGTTGTAATGAAGTTGAGAACTAGGTGCAGTAGATTGGATGAATGCAAAAATTCATGTTCTGTGTTCGGGGGAAATTTTGGATTAATCTAGGATGATTTTGTTAGTTTATTCCCTACAGCCAATCGATTTGGTTGTAGTTTAGTGAAAAATTATTTAAAGGCATTCTTTATCTTGTATATGTTTAGATGTATATGATAAAATCCATAGGATAATTATATATTGCAAATAAAATTATAATGAGATTATAATTATGAGATTCATATTGCATTTATGTATTATTCCTAAATGTTCCTAGTCATCGTTTTATTAAGATTGGATATTAATATAACGGAAAAAGATTAACACATGTTTTGTTTTTTCTTTATGAAGGAAGTAGTTGATCTCATAGGCTAAAGTATAGAGATACTTAAATAAATATGTAGGTGCTTGCTAGAGAACGAGTTCATTGGACAGACTTAATATGAGAAATCTATTTGGAACATTACTTATATGTCTATAGAATTCTCATTGGAATGATTGTATAAGTGATCCTTTGACTTGAGATCATCAAAGTTATCATATATGGGGATTGTTATGTTTTGTTACTACTCGTGATCTATTTTATCAAAGATCGTTTAAACGGTAGTCATTGCAAATAGTATGAACTATATGGAGATAGTTGAATGATTAAGATATGATTCATCACCCTAAAGTAATTAGGGAGAATGTTTCGTTATTTTCGATTAATATTGATTCGAGAAATCCTTGGCCAAGGTGGAATGATATTTTGTAAACAATTTACAAATATCATTAATTGAATCAATAGCTAATGGCGGAGAACTAATATAATTGGACTCAAAATATAGTAGACATTAATACCAAGCTCTATGTCTAATTGAAACATTGGTTAATGAAAGGATTGAATTATATGGAAAAATCATGCACGGAAAGGTTAGTCCAAACCACTTTGACATTCCTAAATATTTTGGTGGTCATGATGCGTTGTTAGATGCCAATCTTGATCTATGATTATAAATTGTTTAATTGGAGAATTAAAGATAAATTAAAAGGAGTTTTAATTTATCTAATTCTAATTATGAATTAGAATTAGAATTTATAATCATTGCCAATATATTTGGGAACCTAATGAGTCACACATATAGAATGTGTTGGAGATAGCAAAATTAATTTAATCAAGTTGGACTTGATTATAAAGTTTGAGAAACTTTAAGATTAAATATGAGATATTTAATAAATAAGGATCAATATGAAATATTGAATCTTATATGGCACAATTGGTATTTAATTAGAATTATTTGTAATTCTATTTAAAGTTTAATTTAAATTAATATTTAATTTCAATTAAATAACTAAAACGTTCAAAAGCTTATTATAAATAAACTTAAGCTTTATGCCGCTAGTATTTCATACTTAACCCTCTTTGTAAGAGTTATAGAGTTCTTTCAACTTATTCTATGGATATCGTTAGAGGTCGGACACTTATGCAGCTACAGTGGTTGATTTATCTTTGCGTTTTGTGTTAATTTTGTCGCTGCCCTGAACGTCTTGATGTTTTGGGCATTTAAATAAAACTCAGATCTCGAAAACAAAAGCGAAAACCCAGATGGTTGTTGCGATTTCATGAAATGGGTTGTGGGATTCCATGAGATGGGGTCGGCGGTGGCAAGGCTTGTGAGACACCGGCATGGGAGTGAAGGGTAGTGGCTCCGGTCATGGGCAGGAAACGTTTTAGATTTAGTGAATAGAAACTTGGACCATAAACTACCTAACCTTATTTGTCAAATCATGCTCCAGTGAAAGTTGACTGCGTAGGCAAGATGATAGAGAAGTAGTTTGTTTGGTTAAAGTATTAATTTCAATTAAAAGGGTTTAATTGAAATTAAGTTAGTTTAAATTCCTAATAAATTTGAAAATGTGTTTTCAATTGTTTGAAAAGCATTAATTTTATTAGGAATATTTTAGAAGTTAATTTAATTTTTAAGATGTCGAATTATTAAATTATATTAATCATCAAATCAATTCCAAAATTAACGTAATTATTTTTCTTAATTTGATTAAGATTAATAATTATATTGATTCCTAATTAATTTTAGAAAATAGTTTCTAAAATTAAAATTAATTAGTTTCAATTAGATTGCAATTAATTAATTACACTCCTTAAAATTAAGAAAAGTGTTTATATTAATCATCAAATCAATTCCAAAATTAACATAATTATTTTTCTTAATTTGATTAAGATTAATAATTATATTGATTACTAATTAATTTTAGAAAATAGTTTCTAAAATTAAAATTAATTAGTTTCAATTAGATTGAAATTAATTAATTAGACTTCTTAAAATTAAGAAAAGTGTTTTTAAATAATTAAGAAAGTTGTTTCTTAATTAAATTTATTTATTTCAATTTGATTGAGATAAATCAAATTTATAATTTTATTTGTTTAGAGAATTATTATTTTATTTATTTAGAAATTGTTTCTTTATTTAGAAATAATAACTTTCTTGATTTATTAGAAAGGATATTATCTTGATTAAAATTTGAAAAGTGTTTTCATTTATTTATCAAGAAAAGGAACATTCTTTAATAATTTTAAAATAGTTTTCTAATTTATTAAAGAAAATTTTCTAATTTATTAAGAAACAATCTCTAAATAAATAATATAAAGGGACTTTCTTAATTAAATTTAAAAGTTTTTTATTTAATTTTGAAAGTAATTTTCTTTTAATATTAGAAAATAGTTTTCTAATTAAAGAAAACAATTTCTAATGAGATTAGAAATAGTAATTTCTAATTAGATTAGAAATAGTTTTCTATTCGGATTATAATATGTTACTTATATAATTTTGAAAGCGCTTTTCTAAATTATAATAAGTAAGAAGTACAATTTATTGAAAATTATTTTCAATTAAATTTTATCAAAGGAGTCAATAAAATTGGAAATAGTTTCCATTTGGATTTCAAAATTGTTTTCAAATCAAATTAAATTTCTATTTGGAATAGGAATTTAATTTATTTAGGAATCAATGGTATTAATCTAATTTACGTTTTCCAAGGAGTTGGAAATGTTATTTTAGATTATGAAGATCAATAACTAGAATCAAACGAAGCTTGATGTTTTATGCATATAATTTGATTATGAGTGCGTAAATTGTATACTTTATTTATATGATTGATATATATACTGGATGCATGATAAATTGTTTGTTTTATATGTGTGATATTTTACATACAATTTGTGTTTGATGAGACGAATGAAATTAAATCCCTCGTTAAAATATTAAGTACATGTTAAGAACGTGACTGTTGTCTTCCATTGTTATAAGAATGAACCAGAGTCTTGTTTATTGTAAGGTTTGTTGAGTAAACTCAAGGCCTCTTTAACCCGAATATGTTTAATCTTATGTGATAGTGGGTTCTACTTAACTAAATTTGTGTGATTTGGATAAGTAAACTCATGATCACATGAATTTAGAGGTAGGGTTAGGAATGATATATAAGATATGTTTTGGCAAGAGTTGTTACCTAACAGATCTAGGAGTCACATGAGATCTGATTGATAAAGTTGTTATCTACCTAATTTAAGTCTATTTGGTTTGTTGAGTAAACTCAAGGTCAACTATATTTGAATGGGATCCTAGCCCACTAGAAAGATTAGAGTAATCTTTCCGAATAATAGTGAGGGCTATTATTTCGAATAAAATAATGGTAGTAACCAAATGTATGACTAAAGTCCTAATTTTATTTGGTAGTCATGACATATAATTGATTACTTGTTTTTCCTTACACTTATATTTTGTTCTTAGTGGAATTTACCTTATTTAGTATAGTTGATACTAAGTTAGTGAACCCAAATTCTTGGACATAGGATATGTTTGAGAAAAGTTCTCAAAAGTTAGATAGAAAATTGTATGTTCATTATGCAATTTTGCTATAATTTCTATCGAGGATGTGGTGACAAAGTTGTAGAGATATGTCAAAATCATATAGATGACAAAATGTATTGACATTTTGAGTTGACTAATGTCTCGTAAACTTTGATAATGACATGTAAGATGTATGTCAACACCATGATAGCAAAATACAAGGGGTCACATGGAGTAAGGTTAAAAGGTATAGTACCTTGTTGGAATTGTTCCACTTAATTTAGCCTACTAAAAACATAATTATGGACTACAATTAAAGGCTTTGCTATAGTATGACAATAGTTGTCATAAGAAGAAAATGATTGCATTATTTTTCTTGTCTATATTTAATATGATAGAGATCATATGCATTTCTAATTCATGCTTATGAGTATTTGATATTAAATTTAGATTCAACATTATTGTAATGTTCAATGCATGATTAGAAATAGATTGTTAAGTCAAAGTAGTTGATCCAAGTTTATGCAAATAGTTTGTATATGTATTGGATCAAAGGAGACTTATGCTTAACATAAATGACAAGAATAATAAAAGTTAGATAACCGAGATTATCCTTTTATGCCATATTGGTTAAATCAATATAACGAGAATCATAAAGTTACATACTAGGATATGTGTATCCATTTGATTATGAATCGTATGGAACTTGTGAAACGTGTATAGTTGAAGAATAAATAAATCAACCTTTGGTGAAAGGATGATGATGGTATTGAATTGTTAAATCTTATACATGTGATTTATTCGATGGAATAACAATTCATAAAGGATAATATTATATTTCATTATATTACTAATGACTTTATGTGATATAGTCATATGTATTAAATGAAATGTTGATTTAAAGTTTTGAAAAGTTCAAATTGTTTAAATCTAAATAGAAATTAAGCATTGAGAATGCTGAAACATTTCGATGAGATCGATTTAGTGATTCTGAAATTATCGGTTATCTATAGGGAATGATATTCTCTGGTGAGTACCTTCATAACAAAATTTCATAAGCGGATTTATGTAAAGAGTTACATACAATATGAGATATTGTAGGATACAATAGTATTTCTTTTATAGTAATGCCTGGTACAATGACTTACCTTCTATAGTTCCAATTAAATCAATTAGCAAGTTTTCATATTAGATATGAAACGCTAAGTCTTTAAAATAGTTAAAGCTAATGATTTAAAGATGTGATGCTTAGTTGAAGCATATATTATCCATTTAGTTTAGAACTAAATTGAGTTATAAAGTGTTATGACATATCCAAAAGGTTGGATATATTCTTACAGACCCATTGAACAAATTGTTTGATTCAATGTATGCTTATAGGAGAATCGTTCTCAAGATAAGTAGTGGGAGTAAGAATGAATTTTAAAGGTTCAAATCTCATGACTATACATCTAATTGAAACTAATGCCTTTAATGATACATTTGATGTATAGTTGAAAGGCCACAAGATATTGAAAGATTCACTTTCATGATGAATTCAAAGAGTTTGTTTTGAAGATGATTATGAATTTATCATATCTGCATGAAGGTTAGTGAGAGTTTAGTTGTCCTCTTTAGTAGGAGTGTGTGGAGACACATTGCTCACAGAGAACAACAGTTCTAACTTTCAATTGTTGAACATATAATTGTGCAAGAACAACTCTTATTGGATATGAAAAGGTAACAACTTAATTCTAGGAATTAGATCTATGGAAATAGATTGGTTGTTGTTGACTTGTCTAAGTCCAAGTGCATAGATAATGTACTAAAGATGTTTGGTATTTAAATTATCAGATACTTGTGAAGTATTAAAGATATTCATTACTTTATGTGTGAGTTGATATTTGAGCTCAAGATGATAAGGATATAGCTTTATAAGTAGATCCTAATTAAGGTTTATTTACTTAGAACAATATCATTTAGGATTGGAAAAGTTTCAATGTAGCAATTGTTTGCTAATTAAGCCATAATACAATTTTTGTTTAGTGGAAATAATTAATTGGATCAACATCTTTAGTGAACTTGATATAGTTTCTTTGCATTGTTCAAGACAGTAATATACTGTAGAAAATTAGAGCCAATGGACATGCATAAGGAGCTAATGTCTCATCAAAGATCCAAGAATGCATTTAGGCAAAATTTCTTAATTATGATGATAATTAAAATGGGAGTTGTAAGATTTAATCAAGTACTCACTATAGAGAATCTTGTAGAATTCTCTCATTAAGCCAGTAGTAGAACAATCGTCATATGTTGATATCATATATGATACTTAAATGATTGGCTTAGTGCAAGTGGGAGATTGTTAGTTTATGCCCTATAGCCAGTTGATTTGTTTGTAGTTTAGTGACAAATTATTTAAAGGCATTCTTTATCTTGTACATGTTTAGATGTATATGATAAAGTCCATGGGATAATTATATATTGCAAATAAAATTATAATGAGATTATAATTATGAGATTCATATTATATTTATGTATTATTCCTAAATGTTCCTAGTCATCGTTCTATTGAGATTGGACATTAATAGAACGGAAAAAGACTAGCACATGTTTTATTTTTCCTAATGAAGGAAGTAGTTAATCTCATAGCCTAAAGTATAGAGATACTTAAACAAACGTGTGGGTGCTTGCTAGAAAACAAGTTCACTATACAGACCCGATATGAGAAATCCATTTGGAACATTACTTGTATGTCTATAGAATTCTCATTGTGATGATTGTATAAGTGATTCTTTGACTTGAGATCATCAAAGTTATCTTGTATAGGGATTGTTATGTTTTGATACTACTCGTGATCTATTTTATCAAAGATCATTTAAATGGTAGTCATTAGATATAGCATGAACTATATGGTGATAGTTGAATGATTAAGATAGGATTCATCACATTAAAGTAATTAGGGAGAATGTTTCGTTGTTCTCGATTAATATTGATTCGCAAAATCCTTGGCCAAGATGGAATGATATTTTGTAAACAGTTTATAAATATCATTAATTGAATCAATAGCTAATGGAGGAGAACTAATATAATTGGACTCAAAATAGAGTAGACATTAATACCATGCTTTATGTCTAATTAGAAATTGATTGATGAAAGAATTGAATTATACGGAAAAATTATGCACAGAAAGGTTAGTCAAAACCACTTTGACATTCCTAAATATTTGGGTGGTCATGATGCATTGCTAGACGCCAATCTTGATCTATGATTATAAATTGTTTAATTGGAGAAATAAAGATAAATTAAAAGAAGTTTTAATTTATCTAATTCTAATTATGAATTAGAATTATAATTTATAATCATTGCCAACACATTTGGGAACCCAATGGGTCACACATATAGAATGGGTTGGAGAGAGAAAAGTTAATTTAATCAAGTTGGGCTTCATTATAAATTTGAGAAACTTTAAGATTAAATATGAGATATTTAATAAATAAGGATCAATATGAGATATTGAATCTTATATGGGCATAATTGGTATTTAATTAGAATTATTTGTAATTCTATTTAAAGTTTAATTAAAATTAATATTTAATTTCAATTAAATAACTAAAATGTCCAAAAGCTTATTATAAATAGACTTAAGCTCTATGTAGTTAACACTTCATGCTTAACCCTCTTTGTAAGAGTTACAGAGTTCTCTCAACTTATTCTGTGGATACCGTTAGGGGCTGGATACTTGTGTGACTACGATGGTTGAGATGGATCGATTTCAGAAATGGTTCGAGGGATGCATCAAGATAAAGATAAAGCTTTGAAATAAGGTACGAATTAGATTTTTGCTTTATTTTGATTCGTGTCAATCATTTTATAGAATTAAATAAATCTTCGTTTTTTAGAAATCAAAAGTCACGAAAAAGTTTTGTGATTATTCTGCTGTAGTTCAGATCAGATACCAACCTAATTTCCCAACAGATTTATGAAAATGTGCCTTCTAAAAAGTTGTAGGCCTTTCTTTTATCTTTGCAACGGTATATAGCATGAAAATATTGGACATCCTAACTTAAAGTTATGGTCCTTATAAGGGGAGATGTTCAAAAGTTAAGATGCTTCTTCTGTCTTTTCGCTTCTTCTGTGATGACATCATCTTCTTATGTGTTTCTTCTATGATGATTTCATATCCTTATGTGTTTTGTTTCTTTTGTGATGACGTCATCTTCTTCTGTGTTTTGCTTCTTTTATGTTTTGCTTCTTCTGTGATGACGTCATCTTCTTCTGTTTTTTTGCCTAACCTATCTTTTGTTTCATTTTTGACCCTTCAAAAAATAGAATTGGTCTTTGAAGTCTTCACAAAGTTGTAGATCTTGAAGTCTTCTTTCTAAGCATATAAAGAGCATCCTAATCTGATATCTGTAGGGAAAGTTATAGCAATTTTCCCGATTCTTATGTCTTTTTCCATTAGTCTATTTTTCTATTGGCTTCATCTATACCTATCTTTTGTTCCATTTTTGGCCCTTCAAAAGATAGAATTTGTCTTTGAGGTCTTCATAAAAGTTGTAGATCTTGAAGATCTCTTTCTAACTATATCAAGAACACCATAATTCGATATCTTTAGGGAATGTTATAGCAATTTTCTTGATTCTTCTGTCTTTTTTCATTAATTTGTATTTCCATTGGCTTCGTCTATACCTATCTTCTATTTTACTTTTGGCTCTTCAAAAGATAGAATTTGTCTTTGAGATCTTCATAAAAGTTGTAGATCTTGAAGCCCTCTTTCGAACCATATAAAGAACACCATGATCCAATATCTGTAGGAAATGTTATAGCAATTTTTTTTATTCTTCTGTCTTTTTCCATTAGTCTGTTTTTCCATTGGCTTCGTCTATACCTATCTTATGTTCCACTTTTGGTCCTTCAAAAGATAGAATTTTTCTTTTAAATTTTCATAAAATTTGTAGATCTTGAAGCCCTCTTTATAACCATATAAAGAACACCATAATCCGATATTTGTAAGGAAAGTTATAACAATTTTCCCATTTCGTCTGTGTTTTGCTATCTTCTGTCTTTTTGCTTCTTCTGTCTTTTCACTCCTTCTGCATTTTGCTTCTTCTGTCTTTTCGTTCCTTCTGTGTTTTACTTCTTCTGTCTTTTTGCTTCTTCTGTCTTTTCGCTTCTTTTGTGCTTTGTTTCTTCTGTCTTTTTGCTTCTTCTATTTTTTTTTGTATTCTGGTTTATTTTTGACCCTTTAAATGATAGAATCTATCTTCAAGGTCTTTATGAAAGTTGTAGATCTTGAAGTTATCTTTCAAACCATCCAAAGAAAATCTAAATTTGATATCTTTACAGAAAGTTATGCTAATTGTAAAATATTTTCTGTGTTACTATTCATAAACTTCTTCTGGGTTATAGTTCATTTTATATCTTCTATTCTATTTTTGGTCCTTCAAGAGATGAAATTTTTCTTCTAAGTCTTCATTAAAGTTGTAGCTCTTGAAGTCCTCTTTCAAACCATCTAAAGAACACCTAAATTCGATATCTGTAGGGAAAGTTATGTTAATTGTAAAACATCTTCTGTGTTATTGTTCATAAATTTCTTCTAGGTTACTGTTCATCTTATATCTTCTATTCCATTTTTGATCCTTCAAAATATAGAATTTTTTTCTAAGTCTTTATGAAAGTTGTAGCTCTTGAAGTCCTCTTTCAAACCATTTAAATAAAAGCTAAATCCGATATCTTTAGAGAAAGTTATGTCAATTGTAAAACATCTTTTGTGTTATTGTTCATAAACTTCTTCTGAGTTACTGTTCATCTGATATCTTTTGTTCTATTTTTGGTCCTTCAGAAGATAGAATTTATCTTTTAGGTCTTCATAAAAGTTGTATCTCTTGAAGTTCTCTTTCAAACCATATAAAAAACACCTAAATTTGATATGTCTAGAGAAAGTCATACCAATTGTCCCACGATAGGTTCAATATGATTGAGGATAAAACCAGATTGGGTTTTTTGGCTATAACTTCTTTTCTAGACACTCAAATGACTTATTTTTTAAACCATTTGACTCGTACGACATTGTTACAAGACTCCACCAAAAATCGTAGCCATCTGAAATGAAGTGAGAGAGATTGAGTGAAAAACGTGGGACATGTATAGTGTGTGCGTTTTTAAATACTATGAACTGGTGTTATTCTATTCAACATACTTCAATATTTTAATGATTTTTGGACCGGTTGAGCTTGAAATGAGATGATTACTGATTTTTGGTGAACAATAGACATCGAGCTACAAATGGTATGAAGAAATTGGAATCTAATTTAGTTTCTAAGATGTTTAAATTTTGGATAGAAGTTATGCATAGTATACTGATTTGGACACGAACAGTCCAAAAATTTTTGAAGTTTATCTTTCAAATCACCGACCCAAATTGAATGATTTTGGTGTCATTGGAAATGTAAGACAATAGAGAAGATTCTTCTAGAATAAAGTGTTATGTCAGAATATTAAAGGGTGCTTTTGGCAAAACACTTAAATGTAAAAGATATAAGGCATAAATGGAAGGGAAAATGGGACAATTCTCAATCATTAAGGACATAATTGGAAGAAGAAGTGTTGTCCTACTTATAAATGAAGAAGAAAACATGAATGGAAGGAAGCAGAAGAGAATAAAGAAAATGAGTAAGAAAGAGAAAGAGAGTTTGTTGGTTTGAGAGAAAAGAAGAGAGTTGCGCCAGGGTTTAATTCTTCTTAGTCTTCAAGAAAGATTTTGAAGTTGTTTAAGAATAGAAAAAGGAAGAGGAAGAAAAGAGTTTCCATTTAAGCTAAAGATCTATTCATTTGGTGAAAAATCAAGATAAGAACAGTTTGAGTATTTCGAATTTTTGGAAGGATTCTAGTTCATGGAGTTTTAAAAAATTCTTGGGTTTAAGTATTCTAGAATCAATTTTTGTGATTTTACATTGTTGGATTTTCAATTGGATTCCTATTGGATGAGAATTTGGATATTATGAGATCATATGAGGTTAGAAAAGAGATGACCAAAAATTGAGTTATGATATAAGTAACCAAGTGTTCTTGAGGTGTAAGCTTATGAATAAGCTAGACAATAAAGATTGAAAGGAGAATTTAAAAAGATCATGTATAAATGAAGTACAAATCTAAGTTCAATTAGACACATATGAATTACGAAATAGAAATGAGCATAAAATGTGCTCTAGAACATATACCTGGGATTGTCATTACGCATGCATTATACATAGCTCATATAATTATTTGGGAATAAATGAGTTTTGTAACGGGTGTGAATTGTGTATTGCATAAATTGTGTCGTGCAGGTTAAACATCTGCATATAGGCGTATCTAGAATTTGGAAGCAAATGCTATTTTTTGAAGCGTACTGTGAGTAGACCGAGATGGTCCCACTTCATTGTTTGTTATTTAAATTCTTGTATTAATTGACTATTGAATGATTTTGTAAATGTGATTGATTTTGTTGGTTTCCAGACAGGAGGTCCGATGATTGTGATGGTTGATTTGGACATTGAAGTGTTACTTGAATGTGAATTGGATGAACTAAGTGTATTGAAGTGATTGCTAAGTGTTTTTTGAATGTGTAATTGCATGCAAGTGAAAGTGTGAATTCTTGACTATATATTGAATGTTGGATTATGGTCCGATGATAAACGAATATGATTGAATAAGAGCATGCAAATATGAGTGATGCATTTCATTTCATGAATGCATGAAACATAATGGATGTTATGATCAGAGTAGCCACCGATCAGAGCTTAAAGTTGGACGAGTGAAAATGAGCTTCGAGCCCAAAAGTGAGAGCCTCAGGCTCAACGTTTAATGAGCCCTATATGGGACATTTATCAATGAGCCCTATATGGGACAGTTAGGCACTCGATCACAACAAAGTAACAAATAGAAAGTGTGTCTTATGTACACTGCATATGCATAATATGAATGATTAAATTATATTGGATATGAAATATTGTGAATTATATCTTATGTGACTGGGTGAGCCATCGATGATGGTCACTCATTGAGTTCATAAAACTCACCCAAAATTTGCAATTATTTTTCAGGATTAGAAGAATACCCTATTAGATCAACGGGAGTATATCTACGACATTCAAATGAAGGATAAAGATCAGGATTAATTCACGTCTACATTGCATTTCTCTATTTTGTATTGAATTGTATTTTTTGCAAATTTTTATATAATTGGCATTTTGAAATGACTCAAGTGTATTGTGTTTGGAAATGGGCCTAAATTAGTTATAGATTTCCACATAATGTGCTTGAGATTTTAAAAAAATTTTATACCAATTTCTGAACGATTGAGTACTTAAGCACGCCACCCTTGCAGGACATGGACTCGGATATGTTGGACCAATGGTGGTTGACAAATTAATTTCACTTATGTTTTGATAATAATAAAATGTATAGAATTGGTTAAGAAATTGTTTCAGGTATTTTGGGATTGATATTCAATGAAAGAATTGTACAAATGAAGATGAGCAAGTGTTTAATCATTGAAGAATCAAGATGGAAGTTTCCTATAAGTGAAAGAGGCTTAAATAATGAAGATTATAGAAGATTTGAGTGGATATTACCGTTGAAGCTTACATAAGTCGACTAGAACATCATATGTCAATTAATATATGAAGATATGTCAACACAAGTCGACTAACAGCATACAAGTCGACTTATCGTGGACCACAAGTCGACTTACACATCACAAGTCGACTTATAGAAGAACGGAGATGCAAGTTTACGTAAAATGTTGCCACAAGTCGACTTATACAACTAGACAAGTCAACTTATATTCACAAGTCGACTTATACAACTCGACAAGTCGACTTATGGGTACAGCACATTAATTCCAACGGTCCAATTAGCCAAAATGGAAGGAGATTATTATGAACGGTCATTTCAATCTAGCAACGGCTAGAATAAGTCCCAACAGCTATATTTCTTCTTATATAAAGGGTGGATGATTGATGAAGAGTATACACAAGTTCTACAAGCCAAAATACTCTTATCTTGCTCCAAATTGCTCATCATTATTCTTACTTTGTTTACATTTGTATTGAGCACTTGTTCTTAGATCTTTATCCTATTTCTTTTACAAATTGAGTGACTAGTGAAAGGTCACGTGTGAGGTAGCTTGAGCCGAAAATCAAGTATTGTTGGTAGGATTTGTGCCGGAAGACAAATCATTCAGAAGGTTGCTTGAGCCGTAAATCAAGCGGTATTGGTAAGATTTGTGCGGAAGACAAATCAGTGTAAAGGTAGCTTGAGCCGAAATCAAGCGGGATTGTAAGAGTTCACACTGAACTACAAAGTGTGTAATAAAGTGGTTTGCAAAATCCTAAGTGGGAGCTTAGGTAGAGGACGAGGTCTTAAAGACCAACCTCTATAAAACAAGGTTTGATCTTCTTCCTACTCTTTGTATTTAAATTTGTTTAAATTACTATTGTGTGAATTAACTTCTAATTTTATTGTAGAAATTTTCAAAGAATTTTAAAGATCTATTCAACCCCCTTCTAGATCGCTACAATTGGTATCGAGCGTAATATCCGGGATGGCACACAATAACTTAGCGGAAGAAGGTAATACTAATAATCGCCTCCTTTATTTAATGGTACTAATTATTCCTCTTGGAAAATCCTATGAAGTACCACATCATTAGCAAGGAGTAGAATATTGGAAGATAATTATCTTCGGTCCACAACTACCGTTAAAAAAATGGTGAGTTAAAACGAGCTGAATACGATGACAATGACCGGAGGCAAGTTTCTACATCAACGCTTAAAGCGATGAAGCTAATCTATTGCGCTCTCACAGTTGAGGAAAGAAACCGAGTTAACTCGTGTACCAACGCCAAAGAAATGTGGGAAAGACTCCGCATCACCCATGAAGGAACAAACCAAGTCCGGGAAACAAAGATCAACATGCTTCTCCATGACTATGAAATGTTTGTCATGAAGGAAGATGAGTCTATTTCCATTATGCTTGATCGTTTTGCAGAAATCATAAATGAATTAGGCAACCTTGGAAAGCACATGACGGATAGCGAGAAGGTGAAGAAGATTCTTCGCCCACTACCAAAAGAATGGGACTCACAAGTCACAGCAATTATGGAATCCAAAGATCTCAATCATCTGGAATTCAACGCCTTGGTGGGATCACTTATCAACTATGAGATCATTCTCAAATCCAGAGGAGGTAGAGGTAAGTCACAAAAATCAATTGCTTTTAAAGCTAACACTTCTTTTGTTGATGAAAGTGATGAGGAAATAGATGAAGACGAGGAAGACGAAGAAATAGCTATGTACGCTAGAAATTTAAGGAAGTTCAAGGGACTTCTCAAAAATCGAAGAAAAGAATTAAGTGGCGGAAGAAATGGAGAAACGAAGAAGTATACTGTAGAAAGAAGGTCTAAAGGCTATCAAGAAAAGAAAATTTCAAATCTCCAGAAAAATGACAAAGGGAAAAAGAAAGCTAACCTTATAGCCACGTGGAGTGATGATGAGGAAGCATATCAAAACAATGATGAAAACAACCTAGCGCTTATGGCCAATAGCTCCTCAATAAGTGATGATGAAGATGAGGTAACTTTCTTTGATCAAGATCTTATAGAGTCTTTTAATGCTTTACAAATTGATTTTGAAGAAGCTATTGAAATCAACAAGAAATTGAGAAAGAAAATAAGAGAATTGGTTGCTGAAAATAGTGCCTCACATGAGACTATTGATGATTTAGATAGTCCTAAAGAAGATCATTCTGCATGTCTTGTTGAAAAGGAAAATCTTATTTGTGAGCTTGATAGACTTAGAAAGGAATTTTCTTATGTGGTTGGAAAATTTGCTGGTGGAAATGCAAAGTTTGAAGAGATGTTGTCTTTACAAAGATATTCTATTTCTAAACATGGTTTGGGATATGATCCTTATAATAGAGATTGTTCTTTAATTTCCAAATTTACCAAGGATGGAAAAGTTGCTCAATGTGCTAGATGCTTGAAAGATGGTCATATAGAAATTGCATGTAAAACTATTAGGAGATGTATCAAAGTTAAGAAAATTTGGGTGATTAAAGGTACAACACCACCTAATGTGGTTTATATGACTAATCAAAATGGACCCAAGATGGCTTGGGTACCAATGAAAAGAAAGGATGTTGCAGTTGTAGGTACAAGCAAGGAACGAAGATCCACCAAGCACATGGTACACTGATAGTGGAAGTTCAAGGCATATGAGTAGAGACAACAACAAAGTCGACTTATGTGGGCCAATAAGTCGACCTATGATATACACAACCTTTGGGAATGAAGAAATTTCAGGATAAGTCGACTTATGGAGGTAAACAAGTCGACTTATGTCTACACGGATTCTTATGCTATTTCAAGTGTGTGGTGCTTCTTATGACTTTCTGATATTTGTATTAATTATTGGATTGTTATGTTATGACAATTGCCTTTATTTGTGTTTGCTGTTTTGTTTGTTTATGGACTACATTTGCGACTATTTTTCATATTTCATATTGGTTTTTAATTATGACAAAAAGGGGGAGTAATATTGGAAATTGATAATTGGTATCTTTTAGTCACCGTCATTTGATTGAGGGGGAGTGTGTTTGATTTGAGACTATTTGTGTTTGATGACTTGTTTCTCTATTTAATGTGACTGCGATATTTCATCTTTTGTTTGTTTGTATTAGTTGTTTTGATTATGACAAAAAGGGGGAGAAAAATGAGAAATTGGATATTCATTAGTTATTTGATTAAAGGGGAGTTTGTTAAAATTTTAATTGATTTTTCAAGGTTATTAAAGTTCAATGATTTATATGATTGAGGGGGAGACTTTAACCAAAATGACAAGGTATAAAACCTTGATCAATGTTTCTTTGTTTTCATTTCTTAAACAATTTCTAAGTATTTTGTCATTATCAAAAAGGGGGAGATTGTTGGACCAATGGTGGTTGACAAATTAATTTCACTTATGTTTTGATAATAATAAAATGTATAGAATTAGTTAAGAAATTGTTTCAGGTATTTTGGGATTGATATTCAATGAAAGAATTGTACAAATGAAGATGGGCAAGTGTTTAATCATTGAAGAATCAAGATGGAAGTTTCCTATAAGTGAAAGAGGCTTAAATAATGAAGATTATAGAAGATTTGAGTGGAAATTACCGTTGAAGCTTACATAAGTCGACTAGAACATCATATGTCAACTAATATATGAAGATATGTCAACACAAGTCGACTAACAGCATACAAGTCGACTTATCGTGGACCACAAGTCGACTTATAGAAGAACGGAGATGCAAGTTTACGTAAAATGTTGCCACAAGTCGACTTATACAACTCGACAAGTCGACTTATGTTCACAAGTCGACTTATACAACTCGACAAGTCGACTTATGGGTACAGCACATTAGTTCCAAAGGTCCAATTAGCCAAAAATGGAAGGGAGATTATTAAGGAACGGTCATTTCAATCTAGCAACGGCTAGAATAAGTCCCAACAGCTATATTTCTTCTTATATAAAGGGTGGATGATTGATGAAGAGTATACACAAGTTCTACAAGCCAAAATACTCTTATCTTGCTCCAAATTGCTCATCATTATTCTTACTTTGTTTACATTTGTATTGAGCACTTGTTCTTAGATCTTTATCCTATTTCTTTTACAAATTGAGTGACTAGTGAAAGGTCACGTGTGAGGTAACGAGCCGAAATCAAGTATTGTTGGTAGGATTTGTGCCGGAAGACAAATCATCTGTAAAGGTTGCTTGAGCCGGAAATCAAGCGGTATTGGTAAGATTTGTGCCGGAAGACAAATCAAGTGTAAAGGTAGCTTGAGCCGAAAATCAAGCGGGATTGTAAGAGTTCACACTGAACTACAAAGTGTGTAATAAAGTGGTTTGCAAAATCCTAAGTGGGAGCTTAGGTAGAGGTTGTAGGTCTTAGCACCGAACCTCTATAAAAACAGTGTTTGATCTTCTTCCCTACTCTTTGTATTTAAATTTGTTTAAATTACTATTGTGTGAATTAACTTCTGATTTTATTGTAGAAATTTTCAAAGAATTTTAAAGATCTATTCAACCCCCCCTTCTAGATCGCTTACAGGATATCACCCACGATGTCAGGTTTCGGTCCTTATGGGAGTGAGGTGATACATTTATATGGTATCAAAGCTTAGAAGTACTATTTTATATGGACATTTTGAAATATGTGTCAAGTTGCATGCATATTAGTTATGTCATAACAGACAGCGATAGCTAATCCCCAGTATGAGTAATATGCATGAGCATTCCTTAAGAGTCTAAGTTGTTAAAAGCATTAAGAAAAATGATGATTTAACCGAATGTGAGAAAATAAAGATTTATGGAAATTTTGGAAATGCGAAATAGTATTTGGTTTTCTATGATAGATAAAAGTTCACCAAAAGGGGGTATGTACCTTTGAAGGTGATATAGGTGTGAGTAGGTATATTATCATGGATTGATTGAGGACAATGAGAATATGCGTAGAAATGAGGAGGCTAAAGTGTACAGACAGAATGAAATGAAATCATTGTTATAATCTTATCATAAAAGGATGAATTTGGAAATCGAAATGGTTAGGTGAGTATTATGATAAGAGTTTGTAATTCAGTATAAGGAGATACTAGAGGAAAGTTAGAAATGTTTCTAAGATAGGATTTTAGGCAAGAATGAGAGAAGAGGAAAGTTGAAGGACTTCAAAAAAAAAAAAAAAAGAAATAGTATATGGTTGGATATAACAGATAAAGATTTAGTGTATTTGTATCGGTGGATGTACCATTGAATATGAAATAGATATTGCATTCTGGTGATATGTCCTCAAAGGTAATATAAATGGGAATACACTGTCATGGATTGTTTGAGGAAAAATAAGGACATAAGTAGAAATGATGAGATTAAAGTGTATAAGCCAAGTTGATAGGACCTTGAAAGATTGAACTTGGACTAAAAATGGTTGTGTGATTACCGATATAAGAGTTTATGGTTCAGTATGATAATATATCTGTGGAATGGAGATTTAAGCTTCATATAGGTTATGCCCCTACAATTATAAATTGATTGAGAATATAGATGTGTGAGATGAAATAAATGACAATTGGAAGATGAGATGATGAGCGATATATGAAAAAGTTGTTAAGTTTAGGTTGATTTGCCACTGTGAGCGCATAGCTGATAGTGGGATCACCATGACAATTGAAAATATCAAGCATATGGGTATAATATGCGTGGAGATGATAGAGGAAGCAATCAGTGACTTATTGAATAAGTGCTAATCATAGTTGCTATAGTTCAAAGTTTAAGATGAGTTAGAGTAAGACGTGAGAGTACTTGAAGTGATTAATTGGGAATGAATAAGGTAACCAACTACGTGAGTGAATCTTAAATTCAAGGTGACACTATTGCAAATGTGAGGAGAATATAGGTCCACATTATATTCGATGTAAATATGTTCAGGAAATACAAATTGAATTTGAGGAAGTGATACCAACATGCAAAGTGAAGTACACAAATAAATTGAAAATGTGTGGAGGAACTAATACGATTGAATAGATATTTGAATAAGTCGATGTTAATTAAAGGAAATCGAATGAAAAGAGAAAATTATTAGAGACAAGAAGTCAAGTGGTAGACTGAAAATGACATGGGATAATATTACCTTAATTGAGGAATTAGTCACTTAAGGACACAAGGAAAATTTGAGTGATATCTGTTGGAATTAATAATACCCAATAGCATTATGATATTGAAGATTTAAGTGATCCAAGCAAAATTGTATCAATTAGTGACTGTGATCATAGAGGGTATTGTGAGTGTGTTTTTAATATTTGAGGAATATGACACTGATGATAATAATATCAATTGGATTTGGAGATTATGCAGTATATAATGAAGTTCCACATCAGAGATTAAGATACAATATGTTGTAATAGTATAAAGTGGTTTTTGTATGCATAAAGACAATTAAGGCCTTATGAGTTGATTTTGATACATGGTTTAGAATTGCTATGATGGAAATCACTTTGAGGTCTTGGAGACATTAGACGTACAAAGTCAATTATGGACTGTACAAATGAGTGCTATACTGGCAAAGGTAGTGTGTAATCTGACACATTGAACAGACAACTCTATAATGGAATAGTACAAATTCAGAAATTGAGGTTTCCAAATCTAGTGCAATGAAGAGTGCAGAATGTTAATTGGAATCGGAAGAATGATATTTGGTGATTGAAATAAGAAGTATGTGTACCCGATAAAGATGATTGAGCAAAGAAAGTGTCAGAGAAGCCTAAGTAACAACCTAAACTAGACATCCTAGTAGGGATACGCTAGGATTGTATTTTAGTTACTAAGGATGTAGAAACAAGTGGTTGAATTTTTGAACTACCAACAGTTTTAACTATTGGCAATATGCTTAAAGCTTACATTTTGGAGTTCATAGGAATGTGAAATTGATGTATAGTTCCAATTGACTACAAGTATAACAATTGTTATCATAGTGACATCATTAAATTACTCTATGAGGCGTGGTATGATAGTAAGGGGTTGTTCACCCTTACATTGAAATAAAAAGTGTCTAAAAATGGTCAAAGACCAGAATTGATTCGAGATGCTGGTGATGAGTTAAGTGAATTTTCAAAGGAGAGATGAAGTTTTTTTGTGAGTACCACTTTGGTAAGATGCGTTCAAATTTGGAAAAAGGATGAGTTAAGCTATTCTGAATTGGTTTATGCAAAAATTATTATGAGGTAGTGTTACTGATAAAAGATGTCTTAGATTCACCCTATATGATATGCGAATAGGTTAAAAGATTTGTGAGTATTCAATAAAATAGTTAAGATAGTAAGATAGCTAAATTAGTGATTGAAGGACTTATTGAGTTATCAGCTCAGGTCATTTGGAAGAAAGTAGTTGAGTAGGGAAGTATATGGGAAATGTAGGAGCATATGAGGAAACAATACCCCTGCCTTATCGATCAAATAAATATTAATTCCGAGGACGAAATTTATTTAAGGAGGGGAAAAATGTAACATACTATACTCATATTAAAGGTTAGGACCCAAAATTTTAGTACATGTGAGCTTAAAGAGAGATTAAGGAAATGCATTTTTCTTGCTCATGCATGATGTTAGCATACATGCACATAAATATTGAATCTTTACACATGAAAAAAATGGTACATGCATTCATTGACAACTTCTGGGTATAATTGATGTTAAATGTGATTTTATTAAAAATGAGATGCAGAGGGAGTAGAAAGAGTGATCTAGGTATGAGTTGTGATAAGGAAAGATTTGGAAACAAAATTGGTAGTGATTTGGAAAATGTTCACTGAGTGTGTTTCAGTCTTTTAGCCATAACTTTTTCTTTAGTTATCCAAACTAGATGATTCTTAATTTGGATTAAACTAGAAACGTATGACTACATTTCTTATGAAGACATCAAATTTAAATTCTGTCTTTAAGAATTTCAAAAGTTGTCATTAAATTGAGAATTGGGTGCAGTACATTGGATGAATATAAAAATTCATATTTTGTGTTCAAGGAAAATTATGAATAAATATAAGCTGATTTAGGTAAATGTGTCTTCTGAAAAGTTGTAGGCCTTTCTTTTAGCTTTCCAGTGCTCTATAGCATGAAAATTTTGGACATTAAAGCTGAAAGTTATGGTCCTTATAACGAGAGATATTCAAAAGTAAAGATGCTTCTTCTACCTTTTTACTTCTTCTGTGATGACGTCATCTTCTTCTACTTTTGACTTCTTCTGTGATGACGTCATATTTTTCTATGCTTTGTTTCTTCTGTGATGACGTCATCTTCTTCTATATTTTGTTTCTTCTGCTTTTTCGCCTAGCCTATCTTCTGTTCCATTTTTCACCCTTGAGAAGATAGCATTTGTCTTCAAGGTCTGCATGAAAGTTGTAGATCTTGAAGTCTTGTTTTGAACCATATAAAGAATTTCCTAATCCGATATCTATAGGGAAAGTTATAGTAAATTTCCTGATTCTTCTGTTTTTTTCCATTTGTCTGTTTTTCCATTGGCTTCGTCTATACCTATATTCTGTTCCACTTTTAGCCCTTTAGAAGATAGAATTTGTCTCTGAAGTCTTCATAAAAGTTGTATATCTTGAATCCCTCTTTCAAACTATATAAAGAAAACCATAATATGATATCTTTAGGGAAAGTTATAGCAATTTTCCCGATTCTTCTGTTTTTTTCCATTAGTTTGTTTTTCCATTGGCTTCGTCTATACCTATCTTCTGTTCCACTTTTGGCCCTTCAAAAGATAGAATTTGTCTCTAAGGTCTTCATAAAAGTTGTATATCTTGAATCCCTCTTTCAAACTATATAAAGGAAACCATAATCTGATATCTTTAGGGAAAGTTATTGCAATTTTCCCGATTCTTCTGTTTTTTTCCATTAGTCTGTTTTTCCATTGGCTTCGTCTATACCTATCTTCTATTCCACTTTTTCCCCTTCAAAAGATAGAATTTGTCTTTGAGGTCTTCATAAAATTGTATATTTTGAAGTCCTCTTTCAAAAAATATATAGAACACAATAATCCAATTTCTTTAGGAAAAGTTAAAACAATTTTCCCAATGTTTCTGTCTTTTTCCATTAATCTGTTTTTCCATGGGCTTCATCTATACCTATCTTCTATTTCACTTTTGACCCTTTAAAAGATAGAATTTTTCTTTGAGGTCTTCATAAAAGTTGTAGATCTTGAAGCCCTCTTTTGAACCATATAAATAAAATCATAATCTGATATTTGTAGGGAAAGTTATAGCAAATTTCCTATTTTGTCTGTGTTTTGTTATCTTTTGTCTTTTTGCTTCTTCTGTTTTTTTTCTCCTTCTGTGTTTTGTTTCTTCTGTCTTTTTACTTCTTCTGTCTTTTCACTCCTCCTGTGTTTTGCTTCTTCTGTCTTTTTGCTTCTTCTGTCTTTTCGTTCCTTCTGTGTTTTGCTTTTTTTGTCTTTTTGTTTCTTCTGTCTTTTCACTCCTTTTGTGTTTTGTTTCTTCTGTCTTTTTGCTTCTTCTATTTTTTTGTTATCTTCTGGTTTATTTTCAACCCTTAAAATGATAGAATATATCTTCAAAGTCTTTATAAAAGTTGTATATATTGAAGTTATCTTTCAAACCATCAAAAAAAAACCTAAATCTGATATCTGTAGAGAAAGTTATGTTAATTGTAAAATATCTTCTGTGTTACTGTTCATAAACTTCTTCTGGATTACTGCTCATTTTATATCTTCTATTCCATTTTTGATCCTTCAAAAAATGAAATGTGCCTTCTAGGTTTGCATGAAAGTTATAGATCTTGCCGTCATCTTTCAAATCATCCAAAGAACACCTAAATCTGATATCTGTAGATAAAGTTATCTCAATTGTAAAATATCTTCTGTGTTACTGTTCATAAATTTCTTCTGGGTTACTGTTCATCTTATATATTTTGTTCCATTTTTGATCCTTCAAAAGATGGAATTTATCTTTTAGATCTTCATAAAATTTGTAGATTTTTAAGTCCTCTTTAAAACCATATAAAGAACACCTAAATCCGATATCTTTAGAGAAAGTTATGTTAATTGTAAAACATCTTCTGTGTTAATGTTCATAAACTTCTTCTGGGTTCCTGTTCATCTTATATATTTTGTTCCATTTTTGATCCTCTTCTAAGTCTTCATGAAAGTTGTATCTCTTGAATTTCTCTTTTGAACAATATAAAGAACACCTAAATCCGATATCTATAGAGAAAGTTATACCAATTGTCCAACGATAGGTTCAATATGATAAAGGATAAAACCAGATTGGATTCTTTTTACCATAACTTCTTCTCTAGACACTCAAATGACTTGATTTTTAAACTATTAGACTCGTAAGACATTTCTTTACATCTTTACCAATAATCGTAACCATCTGAAATGAAACGAGAGAGATTGAGTGAAAAATATGGGACAGGTACAGTGTGTGTGTTTTTAAATACAATGAATTGGTGTTATTCTACTAAACATACTTTAGTATTTTGATGATTTTTGGATCGATAGAACTCCAAATGAGATGATTTCTGATTTGTGGTGAACTAGAGACATGGAACTACAAATGGTATATAGAAATTGGAATCTAATTCAGTTTCTAAAATGTTTTAATTTCAGATAGATGTTGTGCATAGTATACTAATTTAGACAAGAGTAGTCCAAAATTGTTTGAAGTGTATCTTTCGAATCACTGACCCAAATTGAATGATTTTGGTGTCATTGAAAACGTAAGACAATAGAGAAGATTCTTCTAGAATAAAGTGTTATGTCAAAATATTCAAGGGTGCTTTTGGTAAGACACTTAAGTGTAAAAGACATAAGGAATAAATGAAAGGGTAAATGGGACAATTCTCAATCATTAAAGGCATAATTGGAAGAAGAAGTGTTGTCTTACTTATAAATGAAGAAGAAAAACATGAATGGAAGGAAGCAGAAGAGAATAACAAAAATGAGTAAGAAAGAGAAAGGGAGTTTGGTGGTTTGAGAGAAAAGAAGAGAGTTGAGCTAGGGTTTAATTCATCTTAGTCTTCAAGAAAGATTTTGAAGTTGTTTAAGAAGAGGAAAAGGAAGAGGAAGAAAAGAGCTTCCATTTAAGCTAAAGATCTCTTCATTTGGTGAAGAATCAAGGTAAGAGCATTTTGAGTCTTTCGGATTTTTGGAAGGATTCTAGTTCATGGAGTTTAAAAAAATGATTGGGTTTAAGTATTCTAGAATCAATTTTTGTGATTTTGCATTGTGGGATTTTCAATTGGATTCCTATTGGATGAGAATTTGGATATTTTGAGATCATATGAGGTTAGAAAAGAGATGACGAGAAATTGAGTTATGATATAAAGTAACCAAGTGTTCTTGAGGTGTAAGCTCTTGAATAAGTTAGACATAAGCAAAGGGTCAAGATTGAAAGGGGAATTTAGAAAGATCACGTACAAATGAAGTGTAAATTTAAGTTCAATTAGACACATATGAATTATGAAATGGGAATAAGCATAAAATGTGCTTTAGAACATATACCCAGGATTGTCATTACGCATGCATTGTACATAGCCCATATAATTATTAGAGCATAAATGTGTTTTGTAATGGGTGTGAATTGTGTATTGCATAAATTGTGTCGTATAGGTTAAACATTTGCATATAGGCGTATCTAGAATTTGGAAGCAAATGCTATTTTTTGGAGCATACTGTGAGTTGACCGAGATGGTCCCACTTCATTGTTTGTTATTTAAATTCTTATATTAATTGAATATTGAATAATTTTGTAAATGTGATTGATTACGTTGGTTTCCGGACAGGAGGTCCGGTGATTGTGATGGTTTACTTGGACATTGAAATGTTACTTGAATGTGAATTGGATGAACTAAGTGTATTCAAGTGATTGCTAAGTCTTTTCTGGATGTGTAATTGCATGCAAGTGAAAGTGTGAATTCTCAACTATATGTTGAATGCCAGACTACGGTCCGATGATAAGCGAATATGATTGAATAAGAGCATGTAAATATGAGTGGTGCATTTCATTTCATGAATGCATGAAACATAATGGTTGTTGTGACCAGAGTAGCCACCGATCAAAGCTTAAAGCTCGACGAGTGAAAACGAACTTCGAGCTCAAAAGTGAATTAGAGCCTCAAACTCAACGTTTAATGAGTCCTATATAGGACAGTTATCGATGAGTCCTATATGTAACAGTTATCAATGAGCCCTATATAGGACAGTTATCAATGAGCCCTATATGGGACAGTTAGGCACTCGGTCACAACAAAGTAACAAATAGAAAGTGGGTCTCATGTGCACTACATAAGCATAATATGAATAATTAGATTGCATTGGATATGAAATATTGTGAATTATGTGTTATGTAATTGGGTGAGCCATCGATGATGGTCATTCATTGAGTTCGCAAAACTCACCCAAAATTTACAATTATTTTCAGGATCAGAAGAATACCCCATTAAACCAACGGGAGTATACCTATGGCATTCAAGTGAAGGATAGAGGCCGGGATCTGTTCGCTTCTGCATTGCATTTCTCTATTTTGTATTGAATTGTATTTTTCACAACTTTTTATATAAATTGGTATTCTGAAATGACTCAAGTGTATTGTATTTGTAAATGAGCCTTAAATTGTTATAGATTTCTGCATAATGTGTTTGTGATTAAAAAAAATTATACCGATTTACGAATGATTGAGTGCTTTAGCATGCCACCCTTGTTGGGACCCGATCCGGAGACCGGCGCCCCAACTCGAAAACGGAAGACGGAACGAATCACAAAGAGGCGGAACGAATAAACGATTGATCACAAAGTGAAACAAATCATTAACGAATCGAAAGCCAACTTGGAAGCGAAGCATACAAACAAAGTCAAATCGAATTGGCTCGGAGACGAACCAAACAAACGATCACGAATCACAAATCGAATCGAAGCATTCGAAATGAAACACAAGTACCGACATCCGATAATATACTTTTAGGAGAAAGCGTCGCGTTGGAAACCTTGGACTAACCATAATCCGAAATCGATATAAATTTTTTTTTCTTTTTCTTTCCTTTTCTCTCTTTTCTCATTCCTTAATCCAAATACATTCACATACAATCGCACTATCCATGTGCAATACCATAGCTCAATAGCCTTATCCAAATCTCAAACCACAATACCTTATCATACTCATAATCATATACACGTCCCATACATAACTTAAATCAATACATAATTCCAGAATTCATACACCTTATGCTCATTACATACACAATTTCATAACTCAAAGCTTTATACAACTCATAGTGGCATTTTCAAGCCTTATACATTACCCATAACCCTAAACCAAAGTACACAATACACAACAAATCTAGACTTCTCAAAGAACCATTTAACTTACCAATAATACATTATAAACACATGCAAATAGAAATCTTCATTTTCTTTCACCCGATCTTCTTCTCATCACTGTGGATGGGAATGAAGGGGTGAGCTTATAACTCGTGGGTAACAGTTTATAACAAATATATAAGCAAAATCCTTGAAATTCTTTTTCTTTTCTGGTCTTAGAAAACATTTCTTTGAAATCCGTAAAGCACATTTTCAAAAGGTTCTTTTCCTTCAGTAGCTAAAATCTCCATTTGCAAAACATATGATTTTTAGGCTTTCACCATAAACCCATAAGTTTATAAAACATGAATGCATCAACTTGACAATTCATAGATGCAATGGCAATCACATAAGCAATGCACAACAACACATGGCTCGAGAGTTCCGTAAACACAATGGATAAACCGAAGTTTATATCCTAAACTATCCGAGTCCGATTTCTCAGGATCTCGTGGCCTCAAGCGGGCAGCCGGGAGAAGGCTATAATTTTTCATACGTCGACGTGCACGTGACTATCCATCCGTAACTCTCTCGCCCACACAAAAGCATATAAGCAATGCTCAAGATCATTTATCAAAATGATATGCTTCCGTTTTCTTTTCTTCTTTCCATTCAAATCAAAATGCCATGGCACACTCCAATGACATAACATTATCACATCAATAAACATATTCAATCTCAATTCAACAATGTAATCACGTATGGATCAACATCAGAACAATGAACGCAAGTGATTTCTTTAAGACATAAATCAACGTATGCAGGTTCATAAAGTACATTATTCAATTTTATTTTATTTTATTATTATTTATTTTTTCATAAATCTTGTATTTTCTTAAAAACATTCCGAAAACATTTTCATAACTTATCAAATTCGTCGAAAATAACGAATTTAACACTTTACGCAATTTCTTAAATCCAAATCACGGAAATAAATTTCAAAATCTTTCGTCATTTCTCAATTCATTTTAAAACTCGTAACCCTTTTCCAAAAATATTCGGGAACAACAAAATTCAATACTTTCTCAATTTTTCAATCAATCTCCCAAATCATTTGAAGACAAGAAATTGGGCCTTTGTGTCATTTTTTGAAACTCCAAAAATTTTCTTAATTTATCAAACATTTAAAACTTGTATAAATTCTTAAAACAGTTTCTAAAACCATTTCAAATGCCTTTCGAAAATCGTACTTTTCAACATTTAAATAAACCTTATTTTCTAAACAATTTCAAATGCATTTTGGAAATCACACTTTGTCAAACATTTTTATAAACAAGTTTGCAAATCGTAAACTTTTCAAACACTTTTATAAACAATGTCGGAAATCATAATTTTTCAAATACTTTTTATAAACATTAGACATTCGGAAATCGAAATCTTCCAACCACTTTTATAAACAACATTTTCTAACTAATTTCGAAAGTATTCGGAAATCATAAATTTTCAAACATTTCCATAAACCATTTTCTAGACAATTTCAAAGCATTTTTAGGAATCAAAACTTTCAAATATTTCCATAACAATATTTTCTATACACTTAGAATTTATGCGAAATCACAAGTTTTCAAACTTTTACATAAAACCATATTTTATAAAAGCTCTTAAAACTAATCGGAAATCATAATTTTCAAACCTTTATCATATTGAAGCTCAATATCATTTATTGAATGCTCTTTCTTTCGAATATACGAAATGCCATGGAATCTTTCGAGGCATAACACAAATGTATTTTGCAATTCATCAAAAGCTCATGTATGGAATCAATGATGATTTTTCAATTCATTCACACAATGATGCAACACTTATGATGCAATTGAAATTAGAAAATCTCTTTATTTAAAGAAAGCAGTAGTGGCTTATAAATTCTATTATAAACTGGTACCCACCTCGATTCGATGCTAGAAAGTTGTTCCTAGCTCCAATTTGTCCATTGGTTCCTTCTTTCTTCCAATTTAACTTCACCTAAAGCAATTTCACCCAAATTCAACATCATAAATAACTTAATCCTCAAATTGAACTTAGAAAACATAAATCCCTCATATATTCAAGCTTTCTAAATTACAAATTTCCAAAAGCCCCAAATTCCAAATTTGGGCATGAACCCTAATTCTCAAAATCCCAAATTAAACCCATCATACTTAGCAATCATCAAAATTGACTTCATACTCCACAAACTCATACCATTTTCCATATTTCTAAACCATAAATCGAAGAAAAGCTCAAAGCTCAACTTTTCTCTTACCTCAAACTTTTCACCATCATCGGATTTATTAGGCTTGGAAGGAAGCCCTCTTCTCCTTCCATCTTTTTCCTTCATGAATCAACGATAAACTGAGCTTGAACCCCCAAAAATGCGAAACCCTAAGCTCTCCCTTCTTTCTTCTCCGAAGTTTGCTCTCCCTTCTCTCTTCTCTCTTATTTTCTTAAGTCTTTCATTTCTGTGCTTCCTTATGCCTTATACGACAGCCACTATCTTTTATACTGCCATGTCATTTAATGAATGGGGAATGACCCATATGCCCCTCCATTTAAGCCTATAAACTTAACTCCTTAAGTAAACTTCCAAAATTGCCCCTTCCATTTTGCCTTAAAAAATTTAGAGAAATGTCCCTCTATGTCTTACGAATCCATCGCTTCAAGAATCAGATCGATCGAAGCTCTATAGCTCAAGATATCTCAAAAATACTGAAGTTTGTTCTTCAGACTCGAGGCTGAACATTACACCTCACTTCCGACCCATATTTGAAAGGCTTAGAGGCTCCATTGTCGATCAGCTCCTTCATAACATTTGTAGCCCCATCTCTCTAGTTTAATTCTAAAAAAGAATCAGCTCAATCCGAGCTCTAGTGATCGAGATATATCCAAAATACTGAACACTATTCAGGCACTACAACAGCGGGACTGAACACTACACTGAACTTCCGACCTATATTTGGAAGTCTTAGAGGCTACATTATAGCTCGGCTCCTTCATAACATTTGTAGCCCCATATCTCTATTTTAATTTGCAAAAAGAATCAGATCGATCGGAGCTCTACCAATCAAGATATCTCCAAAATACTGAACACTGTTCAGCCACTACAACACCGGGACTGAACACTACACTGAACTTCCGACCTATATTTGGAAGTCCTACAGGCTCAATTGTTGATCGGCTCCTTAATAACATTTATAGATCTATGTCTCTAGTTTAATTTTCAAAAAGAATCAGATCGATCGGAGCTCTACCGATCAATATAACTCCAAAATACTGAACACTGCTCATACCTTTACAAAGCTGAGACTGAACTCTATACCTAACTTCCGACCAGTATTTGAAAGTCTTGGAGGCTAAATTGTCAATCAGCTCCTTCATAACATTTGTAGCCTCATCTTTCTAGTTTAATTCTCAAAAAGAATCAACTCAATCCGAGCTCTATAGATCAAGATATCTCCAAAATAACAAACACTGTTTAAACTTTTACGACTGATCAACTCACTATAATCCTAGCTATATTTCTCTATTTAATGCCAAAACCGATCTATCTAGTATGGAAAGATAGAAAAATGTATTAGGAATCCAACGCTTCAAAAATCGGCTTAATCGAATGTCAGACGAAGAAGTTATGGCCAAAACAAGGAAGAGAGGTCGGTCGGCTGAAAATCGATCGTAAAGGTCGCACAGCAGGTCGGTCGCCCGCACCAGGTCGGTCTCCCGCACCAGGTCGGTCTACCGCACCAGGTCGGTCGCTTGCACCAGGTCGGTCACCCGCACCAGGTCGGTCTCCCGCACCAGGTCGGTCGCCCGCACCAGGTCGGTCGCCCGCACCAGATCGGTCGCTCGCGCGGGCGCGCGCGGTTGGGCGATCAACCATGCAATCCGACCTCCAAACTTCAAACGTTCATATCTTTTGACTCCGAGCTCCAAATTAGACACGGTTTGTTTCGTTGGAAAGCTAAGAGACAGCTCTACCATTTTCAAGAAGGACTCAAAGGCAAGCTCGGACACTAAAGGGATCAAAAGTTTACACAAATATGACTGATCGATAATTTCTCAACAGTACCAAAACTTGCAAACATCATAACTTTTGATCCAGAACTCCAAATTTAACAAACTTAGTGTCTATAGAAAACTAAAAGAACCCTCTACAACTTTTATTAAGGCCTTAAACAGCAGATCAACCTCTAAATGGGTCAAAAACTCCACAGAAAGTGACTGGTCGATCAGCTTCACACTAAACAGCATCAAAACTTCTAAAAATCATAACTTTCTACTCCCTTGTCCAATATTTTCGTGCTTTATATCAATGGAAAGATAAAAACAAGCTCTACAATGTTCATGAAGGACTCCAAGGTATCTTCAACCTCTATCTAAGTAAATTTTTCAATCGAAGTTTCTGCCCTGATAGCCATCACCTAAGCAATATCAAAATTTCACATTATCATATCTTTCAACCTCCACAACCAAGAATCGCATATTATACATCATTTTAAAGCTATTCAAATTCTCTATAACTTTCAAGTAATGATTTACTCGAATTCAAACCACATCAGTATAGAAATTGCCTCAAAACACAACATATACAATCCTACACTTAGAGGATTTTCCAAAACCAAGGCAAAATATACTTAACTTTCAAAGATCATAACTTTCAATCCCGATATCAAAAAATAGCATACTTTATGGCTACGAAAAGCTCTCAACATAAGCTACAAATTTCATGTAGATCATTTTCTCAAAATCTGCCTAAATCAAAAGTCAACTCTTTACTCCAAAAAGTCAAACTTTCTAATTTCTTCAAAATTTTACACTTTCACTTTCTATTTCTTGATTTCAACTTCCATTTCAATCATCTCATCCACTTAAAATTTCATAACCAAAACTAATCTTCAGAGTCATCAAAACCGATCACTCCATTTTTCATCAATTTCCTTTAAGTACAATAACATCTATAACACAATACCAATACAAACATACTTATTTAATTCCATTTAATATTTCTAATTTCTACCAAAAATTTGGGGTCCAACAACCCTCATGGGGCATAGACTCAGATATCACTCACGATGTCGGGTTCGGGTCCTTGAGGGAGTGGGGTGTTACACCTGTGCTACCACTTATAAGCATATTTTAAAGGTAATTATCATGAACTCCCTTTCCTTTTCTAAGTTAAAAGGTATTGTAGATTATGACATGTCCCATGCATTATCATAATTATTTGACATCATAACATGACCCATTAATAACATCATAACAAGACCAATGCATGTATGCTTCTAATGTTCAAACAATAGTATGATTTCTTTACAAATTTGTATATAACCACACTGAAAAATCCATTCATTATACATAATTTCATACACAATCCTGTACTAATCTATTTACTACAAAGTTTTAGTCCAAGTTTTTAAACAAGAACATGCTTGACTACATGGTTATACACTAAATATGAAATTTCAGGCAAGCAAACTTTCTTCTTCTTATCTGCAAATTTAGGGACTTCATAACTTAGAGTATTCCATAGTTGAGTTATAATCAATCTATTTGTTATCCTTCTTACAATTATACATTATATAATATAATAATGTATGAAAGGTTACAAAAAAAATTAAACTGTCAAGATTATAAAAATTTAATACACTTGGCAATCATTAATGCAATCTTTGTAACTTCCAAAAACTTGTAATTTATCATTTATCAATTATAAAGACATCTAAAATTTATCTCACAAGGTTTAAGGAAGTTTTACTTTTCTTTCATTTATTTCAACAAATAGTAATACATTATAGTATTGATATACATGCCATACATTAGGAATCTTCAATAGGCTCCACTATTTAGGATTTTTTAGGGCATAAACAATATTAAACTACTGTAATTAATATCAATTGGCCAATATTAGGAAAGTCATCATCAAGATATAGCTACAAAAAGTAACTCACGTAAGAGTTTCTTTCGCTATAACCACATCTTGACCATTAAGAATATATACACCTTAAATAATATGGAACAATATATGCCTTAACTATTTATTGATTTCCCGAAGGTTCGATAATCAACCCTTCATATAATAATAATAATAATAATAATAATAATATAAAGAGATAAAAGATTTAATAATTAGGCATTCTTGGGTAATTATATTTAATGAAATCAATAACATTTTGACAACGATAGTGGTTTTATATTCCAATATAAATCTAAATGTTTATATAAGATATTGCACATAAACGAAAATGTTGAGGAGCAAGTGCTAGAATTTTAGTGGGTATATATTCCATATCATAATTATAGTTTTGATTAGGAATTTACAAAGCTAAAATTCCACTTTCATTATCTCAATATTTTACCTATAAGTTCATCTGCTACGATAACATATTACAAGATGATAAGTTTTTGTATGAAAAATAGATGGGCGAGTTTTAAAGGAAGGACAAAAAGAATAATATGGATTAGCTCTTATGCATTAATTGTGGTGGATATATAAAAGAATACCATACTATAATAGGTTAAAGAGCTTTGAAGGGCGTCAATAACTTGATGAGTTTTTCACTTACTAATGTATTTTATAGGGTAGGGGATAAGTAACATATACAATAATTTTTCATGATAGAATAACTAAGAATATCACTTCGATTATAAAAGTAGGGAATGACAATACAAGGTTGAAATAAATGTCATGTATTTCGTTGGATCAATAAAGTCGATGCCTTAAGTAACTTTTCATTATTATGACACAATTCATAAGCGTGGTTTATGGCTAATTATCATGAACCCCTCCTCCTTTATAAGCAAAAAGGCTACTTGTTTTATTACATGTCCCATGCATTATCATGACCATTAGAAATTGTAACATAGCCCACATATGACATCATATTATGACCTGTTATGACTCATGTGTTGGAGTTATGTAAATATAGTGCCCTAGAAAGCAAGCGTATTTACATGTAACTTAATTTTCTTCCAGTTATAGTTTTGTAATAAAAATATTTATTATTAATGAAAGAAAAGAGTTTGGTTTTATATGTATGAGAATTATATATCTAGTCAAAAGGTACCGACATTCTTTTGTAAGTAATAGACATATACATAGAGATGTATGGGAAGCATGTATATTATTAGAATCTAAATTAATTTATTATAGTTGAATAATCAAGTTGGTCGCTTGATTATAGTTTAGAATATAGTATTGCAATTTATCTCCATGAAAGTAAAGGAGTTTACTTCAAGGGAATGATGACTTTCATATCATGATAGTAGTTGACTATCGATAATGGAACTATTAAATGAATATGAAATTAAGTATGTTTTAAAGAATAAAATGGGCCGTTAATTTAATTTTAAAACATACAACTTAAGCATTCGTTTATTATGGACCACAATCTTGATGAGTGTTGAACTTATATGTGTTTCATTATAATTCTTGATATGATCATGATGGATTTTTATAGAATATTAATCCAATGTTTACATGTTGGAATTATTAATTGAAACATGTATCAAGGAACATTCACTCAAATAAAGAGTTTATAGTGATATTATCACTTCTAGATATTTTAAGGAGATTTGGTGGTTAAACTGACACTAGTAGTTTGATAGAATAGCTACCCATCAAGTCTTAACACCAAGTGAGATCTTGTGTGTTAATCACCATATAAATTAAAACGGAAGATCTAGAAAGAAAAACTAACATAAGGGCAAAACAGTAATTTTATCCTTTGTTGTGTGGATGGCTATAATAAGGTTCATGATAAGGCTTGAATTGGACATATTATTTGAAATATGTCATCTCATAATATTTAGTAATTCCAGAGTTCAACTAGTTGTCTTTAGTAGAATGACATTTAGTTAATAAGCTAGAACTTATTCTAATGAGATTAAATTAATTATGAGCTTATTGGAGCTTGAATTATCTAGGTCCAATAAGATTCTCCACTTGGTTTCAAGGAAGGTTATCAAGCAAAGTAAGAAATCCAAATGGAGGTTTTAGAAGCCCATAATTGAATGTTGGGCTTGCACTAATTAATGGTTAATTACAAGCCTAAATGTACATTTAGAAATGGGCTAGACTTTGGTTTAATTTGATTAGTTGGATTAATTAAATTAAAAGAAAAATTTTAAGAAAGTTAAGTGCAATTTCGTTTTTCATTAGGGTTGAATGTGCAGCTGCACATTTAACATTAAATTGCTAAATAAAGATGGTCTTTATTATGGTTTATCATCATTAAATGGAGTTATGAACTTACCATTAAATGGTTTAATGATTATCTTTTAATGATAGCATGTAGTCTATTACCATTCATTGGATTAAAAAAGAAAGATGTACATTGGATGGACCATCTTCCTTTTTTCATCATCAAAAATGAAGTTGATAGGTCTCATTTAGGTTAATAGACTTTTCATATAGTCATCTTAAAGATAAATGAGAAGAGTCTCATTTAATGGCTTCTTTATGATTGATTAAATGAAGAAATGATGCATTGGTTGGAAAACTCTTCTTTCCTTTATTTTTAACCGAAAGTGTGAGGGAGTAAGATGGGGCTCTTACATTTTTATCACTCTCTCTCCTATCTTGCATGAAAAAATTGAAAATTGCATGAGAGTATCTCATTCTTGGTCTTCTTTCTTTTAAGAAAATTCTCCTCCAAAGTTTTCTTCTCCTTTCCCACCAAAGAATCTTGATAACCAAGTTGTCCAAGAAAAACAAGTGGTAGATCAAATTGGATGAGGATACAATATCAAGAAGAGAAAATAATAACAAGAAGAAGAGGATACATCACTTAGGAGAGGATATATTGCCGAGGATGGATAGCGTAGTGAGGAGTTAAAGCTGTAGCGAAGGGGTCGGTAATATAATCTTTGTCTAGTTTATGTTTATTATTATCCTTATACCATATCATGTATAGATTGGCATGATGATTTGGATTTATTGCTTCCATTGCAATTTAGATTTCTAAAAAATTTTGAAATGTAGTGTTTCTCCAAATATGATATGTTTTCTTTTTCCGATCTAACAATTAGTATCAGAGCCAATTTTCTTATGCATGATTTTGGTTCTTATATGTGTGATGCATAGGTTGGCAATCATTTTTGTATGCTGCATATTTTTATGTGATAGAAATATATATGGTGTATGTTTTGCTCTTTTGGTTGTCTATAGATTCTAAAGTTACCTTGTAAGATTTCTTCATTTGGTTTGTAACAAGGAGAGTGGTCTATCATTACCATGTTTCCTCCTTGGTTTCATTTTTATGTTTACTTTGATTATGTAATGTACAAAATCATGTAATGATGAAGATGAAGAAGCCATGGGTTGAAGAAAGGAAGAGGTAAAGTTTCGGTTATGGTTATGGTGTCTTGGCTAATTTTTCAGTTTTTAAAAAACAAATGTGTTGAAATTTTGTTTTAACAAATTTTTGGTTGTATGAACTTTTTTATAACAAAATTTCGTTTATCACAAGTTCTGGAATTTTTATGCAATATTCATAAGTTTTAGTTTTGGTGAAAAACAAGTGCAGATTATTATTTTCTAATGGGAAAAAAATCAGTTTTATGAAAATCAAAATTTGTGTTGAAAAGTAAAACCATTACACACTTTTTACCAATTGGGCTGGGTCATGTGAGTGAAGAGTTTGAAGTGGAAGATCCAAATCCAAGAATACTTTGGGCCTAAAAGGCTTGTAATTATTTTTATGTTTCTAGGATGGACAATCAAATGTGGCTTATTATTTCATGTGATGAATGGATAAATGAATGCAAATAATATGTAATATTATGTGATTGCATGTCATTTAGAAAATTGCCAACCTTAGGCTTTGCCATGCATTCATTATGTATGAGATATATAATGAAACAAAATAGGATGGATAATAAATTACATATAGACAAGATGTTAATTAAAACTTAAAGCCCAAAAAGATTGAGTGGGAGAGGATACTTATGTCAGAGTCCACGGTCTCTAAATGATGGCCCATTTGCATGTGATGAAGTGTTACTCCCCACCGGAGGGTATGAATTCTAGGTATTGCATGGTTTGGGTTTCCTTAAGGATAAGTCCATTTATTGGTAGCAAATGTGACCTCCCACCGAGGCATGATTTACAAGTACCATTAGTGAATGAATCAAATGGTTAAACACTCAACATATTTTATCAATAACTTGCCCACCGTAGCTCTGTTGGTAAAAGTATAGATCAAATTAAGACGCTTGTTTAAAAGTTAAACATGAACATGCTTGGTAGCATTTTTTAGTGGGAGGGTCCTAGTTTTTCTTTTAATGGATAAGATAGCCCACCATCACTTAGTATGTTATAGATAAGAAAAATAATCATCATATAAAGATTTAATTGTTTTTAAGTTTTGTTAAATCTATCATCATGCATACATGCATCATAATTTTATACTAAGTTCCAATTTTATTGACTGGTATACTCATGTTTTAATAATTTATATTTTCAGGCATAATCAACCACAAAATGAATCCACTCACTTTGTTCTTGAAAAATAACAAACTAGAAAACGGAGAGAATTTTAATGAATGGAGACTTAACCTTGACATTGTTCTTCAATATGAACATATTTCATGGGTTTTAACCAAAAGTGAGCCTGCACCTCTGGGTGGAGATTCAACTCCTAAGATAGTCCAACAGTATGAGCGTTAGCAGATTGCTAACAAGACTACTAAGTGTTATATTCTAGCTTTTGTCAGCGGCATGCAACAAAAACAAATTGCTTGTATGAAAACTGCTAGTGCTATGGTCCATCACTTACATGAGATGTTTGGTGTGAGGACTAGGTCTGCAAGAGTGAAAGCTATTCAAACTTTTCATAATCTCAAACAAAAACCTGGTGAATCATTGCAGGATTACATGATGAAGGTAATCTCTGCGGTCACTGAGGCTGAGATGCTTGGGGCGGACATGGATGCGGATACGCTGATGATTATGATCATCAATAGCTTAAACTCTTCCTTTCAGTAGTTTAAGTTGGACTATGAGCTCAACAACAAGGATTATACCTTGAGTGAGTTAATGAATACCCTCCAGAGTATGGAGGAGATATTGAATATCAAGGCTTATGGGATAGAAACTAATATAGCATCTTCTTCTAAGCTAAAGGATAAGGGTAAACAAAAGAAGAAGGGTTAATGAAAAAGAAGGCCCAAACAGGGGTCAAGGCCTAACCCATGAAAAAAAAAGGTTAAAGAGAACACCAAGGGAAAGTGTTTCCATTGTGATGAGATGGGCCACTAGAATAGAAACTGTTCAGTCTATCTTGAGTCCTTCAAAAGTAAACAAGGTATGGGTTTCCTAAGTTTGCTAGGAACTAGAAATGTAGCAGATTTATCTGATTCCTGGATATTAGATTCAGGAGCCACTAACCATGTTTGCAATTCTTTACAGGTGGGTTCTAGCAAAGGAAACGACTACCTAAATGCTAGTTTCAAATCAAGATAGTAAATGGATGCTACGTTTCAACAAAATCAATGGAAGTAGTTATCTTGGACTTTCCTATTAGTCATAGGTTATATTTGGAGGATGTTTAGTACATGCCAATGATTGTAAAGAACATGATTTTTATTTTTTGTCTAATAAAATTTGGTTATTCCTTATATTTTGAAAATGTTGTTTCACTATATGAGAATAAGGATTTTATTTGTGATGCGATAATTAAACAGGGATTGTTTTTTATAGAACCTAGGCTCACTAAACACCACAAAGTTAATAAAACCAAGACATTCCAATGACTCTAGCGTTAGTTCTAAATATCTATGGCACTTAAGAATGGGCATATCAATCAAAAAAGACTTGATCATTTAGTAAAGGATGGGATCCTTATAGGCTTGGATAATGATCCATTACCCACCTACGAATCTTGTATTGAAGGAAAAATGACCAAGGCATCATTTCTTTCTAAAGGAAATAGATCTGAATCTACATTGGACCTGGTACATACAGATGTGTGTGGACCTATGAATGTACAAGCTGGAGGAGGTTATGAATACTTCATGACCTTTATAGATGATTACTCAAGACATGGCTATTTGTGTTTGATGCATAAAAAGAGTGAATCTTAAAAAGTTCAAAGAATTCAAAGCCAAAGCTGAAAAGCAGCTAGACAAGCCATTAAAACAACTTCGATCGGATCGAGGTGGTGAGTACTTATTTGGAGAGTTCTAGCAATATTTAATTTATAATGGAATTGTTTCCAATTTTTCAACTCCTCGAACACCTCAACAGATTGGTGTAGCTGAGAGAAGAAATAGGCCTTTATTGGAAATGGTAATATAAATGATGTCCTACCCTAGCCTTCCAAAATTGTTCTGGGAATATGTCATGCAAATGGAAACATGTCTTCTTAACTTTTCTCTATCCAAATCAACACCTAAAACACTTAGAGAGTTATGGATTGTCTTTATTATGACACTTAAGGACTTGGGGCTGCCAAGCCCATGTTTCAAGACCTGAATCCACAAAGATGGAACCATGGTTAGAAGTATGTTTGTTTGTAGGATATCCTCAAGGAACTCGAGGGTACTATTTTTATAGTCCTCAGGATAGGAAGGTATTTTTGTCGACAAATGCGACCTTCCTAGAGGAAGAATTTGTGAGAAATCAAAAAGGAAGAAGTGAAGTAGTACTAAAGGAGTTAATTATTTCCTCTAATTCAAGAGTTGATATGGATATCACAAAACAAGATGTCGAAATGGATTCAAGAGTTGAATCAAAAGTGCAATCCGAACATCAAGTAATGCCTAGACATAGTGGGAGGGTTGTGAGACAGCCAGATAGGTATCTAGGTTTAGGAGAAGGCTTTATTACCATCTCAAATCAATAAGAAACGGATCCTATTACGTATACACAGGCTATTAATGATGTTGATACAAAAAAATGGCTCAAGGCAATGAAATCAGAAATAGATTCCATGTATGCCAATGAAGTTTGGATCCTTGTAGATTTGCCACCAGATGTAAAAGCCATAGGGTATAAATGGATCTACAAAAGGAAAAGAGAATCAGATGGAAAGGTTGAGACCTTTAAAACTAGATTGGTAGCTAAGAGATATACTTAAAAAGAGGGTATAGACTATGAGGAGACTTTTTCTCCAGTTGCTATGCTTAAGTCCATCAGGATTCTTTTGGCCATAACAGCCTATTTCGATTATGAAATATGGCAAATGGATGTCAAAACCACGTTTCTTAATGGGGATCTTGAGGAGACCATTTATATGGCCTAACCAGAAGGATTCATTGAGCTAGGCAATGAGCATAAGGTATGAAAGTTGCAAAGGTCCATTTATGGACTTAAGCAAACATCTAGGTCTTGGAACATTAGGTTTGATAAGTCCATCAAAACCTATGTTTTCATACGAAACCTAGATGAGCCTTGTGTCTATAAAAGGATATAAGATTGAAAGGTTATTTTTGTAATCCTGTATGTTGATGACATTCTATTCATTAGGAATGATGTGGGAATGTTATCTACAGTTAACGGATGGCTAAATGAATAATTTTCAATGAAAGGTTTAGGAGAGGCTCACTATGTTCTAGGGATCATAAGAAAAAATAGATAGCCTTGTCTCAATTAACCTACCTTGAGAATATTTTTCCCTACAAGATTCCAAGATGGGTTTCACACCTACTAGACATGGAATCAAACTTTCCAAGGAACAAGCACCTAGAACCTAAGAGGAGGTTGAATGCATGCGTAACACTCCATATGCTTCGACATTTGGAAGTTTAATGTATGTAATGCTTTACAATAGACCGGATATCTGTTACGCAGTGGGACTGGTAAACAGATTTCAATCTAATCCAAGAATGGAACATTGGACTGCAGTTAAGTGTATATTAAAGTTTATTCATAGGACGAAGAACTTAATACTTGTTTACTATAGAAGTAATCTTATTCTGATGGGATATACAGATTCCAAATTCAAATCAGATGTTGATTCAAGGAAATCAACTTCTGCTTCTATATTTATTTTAGGAGGTGGAGTCATAGTCTAGAGGAGTATCAAACAATCTTATGTTACTGATTTGACTATGGAGGTTGAGTATGTTGTTGCTTGTCAAGTAGCAAAAGAAGTATTTTGGCTCCACAAGTTACTAAATGATTTGGAGGTGGTTCTTGAGGCTGAAAAGGCCATTACACTTTATTGTGGTAATAGCGGGTAGTGGCTAATTCTAAAGAACCTCAAAATTACAAAGTTGCCATACATATTAAACGAAAGTATCATCTCATAAGGGAGATAATAAAACATGGAGAGGTGAATGTGGTAAAGATTCCCACAGAGTAAAACCTTGCTGATTCGTTCACAAAGACATTGTCTCAAAAGAGCTTTGAGGGTCACCTAGAAGGGATGGGAATGAGGGATATGTCATACTTGCTTTAGGGTAAGTGGGAGATTGTTAGAGTTATCTAAATATAGTGCTCTAGAAAGCAAGTGTATTTACATGCAACTTAATTTTCTTCCAATTACAGTTTTGTGATGAAAATATTTATTATTATTGAAACAAAAGAGTTTGGTTTTATATGTATGAGCATTATATATGTAGTCAAAAGGTATCAAGATTCTTTTGTAAGTAATAGACATATACATAGAGATGTATGGGAAACATGTATATTATTATAATCTAAATTAATTGATTCATAGTTGAGTAATCAAATTGGGCGCTTGATTATGGTTTAGACTATAGTGTTGCGATTTATCTCTATGTAAGTAAAGGAGTTTACTTCAAGTGAATGATGAGTTTCATATCATTATAGTAGTTGACTATTGATAATAGCACTATTAAATGAATTTAGAATAAAGTATGTTTTAAAGAATAAAGTGGGTCGTTACTTTAATCTTAAAACATACAATTTAAGCATTTGCTTATTATGGACCAAATCTTGACGAGTGGTGAACTCAAATGTGTTTCATTATAATTCTTGATATGATCAGAATGGATTTTTATAGAGTATTAATCCAGTGTCTGCATGTTGGAATTATTAATTGAAACATGTATCATGGAACATTTACTCAAATAAAGAGTTTATAGTGATATTATCACTTCTAGATATTTTAAGGAGATTTGGTGATTAAACTGGTGCCAACAATTTAATGGACTAGCTACCCATCAAGTCTTAACACTAAGATGAGATCTTGTGTGTTAATCACCATATAAAGTAAAATGGGAGATCCAGAAGGAAAAACCAACATAAGGACAAAATGGTAATTTTACCCTTTATTGTGCAAATGGCTATAATAAGGTTCATGATAGGGTTTGCAATTGGACCTATTATTTGAAATATGTGTTCTCATAATATTCAGTAATTCAAGAGTTCAACTAATTGTCTTTCGTGGAATGACATTTAGTTAATAAGTTAGAATTTATTATAATGAGATTAAATTAATTATGGGCTTATTGGAGCTTGAATTATCTAAGTCCAATAAGATTCCCCACTTGGCTTCAAGAAAGGTTATCAAACAAAGTAAGAAAGGTTATCAAACAAAGTAAGAAATACAAATGCAGGTTTTAGAAGCCCATAATTGAATGTTGGGCTTGCACTAATTAATGGTTAATTAGAAGCCTAAATGTACATTTAGAAATGGGCTAAACTTTGATTTAATTTGAATAATTGGATTAATTAAATTGAATCAAAAAATTTAATAAAGTAAAATGCAATTTCGTTTTTCATTAGGGCTAAATGTGCAGCTACACATCTAACATTAAATTGCTAAATAAAGATGGTCTTTATTATGGCTTATCATCATTAAATGGAGTTATGAACTTACCATTAAATGGTTTAATGGTTATCTTTTAATGATAGCATGTAACCTATAAGCATTCATTGGATTAACGAAGAAAGACGTACATTGGATAGACCATCTTCCTTCTTTCATCATTAAAAACGAAATTGATAGGTGTCATTTAGGTTAATAGACTTTTCATATAGTCATCTTAAAGACAAATGAGAAGAGTCTTATTTAATGGTTTCTTTATGATTGATTAAATGAAGAAATGATGCATTGGTTGGAAAACTCTTCTTTCCTTTGTTGTTAACCGAAAGCGTGAGGGAGTAAGAAGAGGTTCTTACATTTTTTATCACTCTCTCTCCTATCTTGCATGAAAAAATCAAAAATTGCATGAGAGTATCTCATTCTTGGTCTTATTTTTTATAAAAAATTCTCCTCCAAAGTTTTCTTTTCCTTTCCCACCAAAGGATCTTGTTAACCAAGTTGTCCAAGAAGAATAAGTGGTAGATCAGATTGGTCAAGGATACAATATCAAGAAGAGGAAACAATAACAAGAAGAAGAGGATACATCACTTAGGAGAGCATATATTACTGAGGATACAATATTGAGAAGAGGAAACAATAACAAGAAGAAGATGTTACATCACTTAAGATATTCCAGTTCTCTAAAGGGTAAAATGGGGACTGTAATTGAAATTCTTGTAATATCGTTCTTTACCATCATGCAATTAAAATCTACCTTACATACTAAACATGGTAGCATTTTAAATACACGTACATCAAACATGTCCTCATCACAATATTGCATACAAATCCAAATTTTAAACTCAACTCATGAACCTAAGCCCTTAGTGTAAGGGCTTTCACTTGCGAAAATCCTATCACAACTTGAAATATTGAATGGAATCACAACTATGGATACTTTTTATACCCATAAATTAATGAAGCTCATGGAACTATATTCTATTGCACCAAAAAAAAAAAAGGTGATAAGCATTTTTTCACATTTCATATACATATTAAGACCATGTTACATAAAATATCACAATGAACAAAGTAAGCGTGTAAGGAAGTTACGTTGCATAAGAAAAAATGAAATTGGATTGATTCTTCCTTAATCTTAATTCAATTGATTTGTTCTTTAATTTGATTTTTTTGAAGATCATTGACAAATTTGGTTTCCTTATTGTTCTTACATAGATTACTTAACATTCCTTATCTTCATTGGCTCTCTTATCTTTATAAAAATTTTAAAGATAATTTTCACATAGCTATATTTTGATAATTACAAATAAATTATTAATAAACTTATATTTATTATCGTAAAAATATGGACTTAAATATTCCTTAATTTAACATTATTAAATTTTGGAATTTTGAAAGAGGAGTGATTCAAATTTATATATTTGAATTAGACATTTGATACCACATTAAATTTTTGAATTAGTTTTTAGTGGAGTAGTTAAATATAACGTGGATGTATCACAATCTAAATACTTGACTCTTACATTTTAACCAATTATTTACATTTTCTACACGTATTTCTTTTGTTCTTGTCCATATCACTTTTTTGCTATATTGGAAATGTTTCTTAAGAGCTTGAACCCTAGTGAAAAAAGAGTTTTGCAAAGTCCAACAATCTTATATATATGAGTTAGTATCAAAATTGAGTTTTAAGGATGGGAAAAGTCCATAATTGAAATTTTATTACAGAGCTAAAGGATTTCAATTTGAGTTTCAGAGTAGGTGTTAATTAAAATTACAAATATTAGTTTAACTTAGTGATGGTTGTACCCATATTAAATTTTAAACCATAAGATTTTGTGGAAAATTGTGATGGGCTGAATGTACTTTATGATAACCATCTACAAGGATAACTAGCTACCCTCCTAATAAGTTTCAACTACTTATTTTATTCTGCTTCTCATTTTTAAGATATGTAAGGAAAGTAAAGGTATAGTAAAGAAAAGAGGTAATAATTAAACTTATCGAATGGTTGTATTGTAGTACAATCACTACCTTAAAAGTAAAATTTGGCACAACTATAGTGCAACCAATAATGCCATGTGCTCCCCTATTTCTAATCAATGACCAATACCTACACAATGCCAAGCCTAAACCGAATCAAGTGGTAAGCGACACGTTTGTGCAAAGTTGGTCTAGGTCCAACCTCTTACTAAAGTACTAGGGAATAAACTACTCAAGCCTTGACAAACACTCCTCTCAAATACCCATCAATGTGGGATAAGAATACAATACATGGGGTGAAAATTGTTTTGGCCAAACAAGTAAAGAGGGGGCTTAAATGACTATTTATCCAACAAGCATCACTAAAATGGCTTGCTAACTCTAAATTTTATAGGAAAAGGAGGGTTATATACTTAAGCATCAATAAATTTTGATTGAATTGATGCATAGTGATGTTAGGCAACAACTTAGTTAATAAAGTGAATTGTAATATCCTAATTCGATAACTGTATTGTGTAATGTGTTGTACATGCGTTTTATAAAGTATGCTCTATTTATGGTGTACTAGAGTAATTTAAGCAATTAAATATATTATTGAGGTTATAACAGAGATCACGGATAGACCAGAGATGGTTCTGGACTCAGCTGAAAATTTCTCAAAAATTTCCTTAGAACTCTGAAAAGCTACATAATGAGACTGAACGAGCTTTAAAATTTGTGAAATGTTCTTTGGAGATTTAGGTGATACTTTTGAATGAAATCTAGACGATTTCGATGACATTTAGTGATTTCCAAATTTAATTCAAAAATTCTTCCAGCGATCAAAAAAATTACCATATAATTTCAAAATATGATGAAAAGCTCCAAAATTATGATTAGAGTCCATAGGGACTGATATGGGTCAAAATGGAGGTTGTTTGAATAGAATTTGGGTAATTTGAAATTATTGGACTAAAATGTCCTTTTTGAAAAATAATGGGTATTGATGAATTTAGACCCATTCAAAATTATAAAAACATCTAATCAATACGTATTGACCCTAATTAGAGTATTTCATGGTTAATTTGAAAATAAGACAGTTGGGAATGTTTTTGGGATTTAATTCAAGTAGTTGGTCAATTAAATGTATTAAAGGGCAATTTAGTCTTTTTATACTAATTAAGGGCAATCTAGTCTTTTTACATAATATTAGTGGATTGATGAGTCATTAGAGATGATCAATGAGAAGATGACTTGCGTTTGATTTGTCATTAGTGATGACAAATAGGAAGGTTACATGTGTAATCCTTTAAATGAGTATAAAAAGCAAGACTTAAGACATTTTGGTTCTTTCTTTCAACATAAACGTGAGATTGATGAGAGAGTAACATGGGAGACAAAAAAAGAAATGGAAAAGAATAGAAGCCAAGGGGGAACATCGGCCAAGGAGAGAGGAAGAAGAGAGTGGTCATTTTTGATGGAATTTGATGGTGATTTGGAGAAATCTTAAAGTATTCATCAAATACTCAAAAGACTGGAGAAAAAAAGTGGTGAGTTTCCTAGCCTAAATTTCTAATTTTTATGGGTTTTCTTTAGTAATATGGATGTGTTTAAGATCAATGTTGTCTTGGTATTACTTTGATGTTTCTTTATATAGAATTAGTTGAATATAACAAGAGAGGAATGTGCAATGGGATTTTTTCTTAGGTTAACTTGAACTGGTCCCAATGTTTTGGCCATAACTCGGCCTACAAACCTCCAAATTGGATGATTTGAATTGGAGCTGAGACCTAAGACATATTAATAAAAATCCTTATAAGAAACCTAGACCTAATTCAAGATGAATTATATTGAAATTTGAGATTTAAAATGGTAAGCTGATACTGCCCCTGTGTTGAAATAGCTTGTGATATTTGGTACATTTTTTCACGATTTATAAGTTGAAATGACCTGATTTTTGATGATATAGAAACTAGAGACGTAGGGAAAAAAATGTATAAAAGATTTTAAAACCTAATTTGAACGTTTGCTATGTGAAAACTAAGGACCAAGTAGAGGTAGGGATTCTAGACATGGGTCATATCCGTGACTCATCACGCATGATTGTGATATGGTGAAATAAATAGGATGAGTTTTTGTCCATGGCTAGGGTTGTTAATGTGATATGATCCAAACTCCTACTTTGATGTTTTATGATGTTTATAGCATTATTTTGATGTTAATGAAGTAAAAAAATGAAAAAGAATTGGTTTGGAACTGATTTTGGTTGAAATTCGACCTAGAGTGCTTAATATTGTAAAAGATATATTAATGAAATTTTATGGATTAAATGTGTGTATTAAATGTCATGGAAGTGAATTTGGATTGGTTTTAAGTGTTAGAAATCAAATGGAAATGAATTGGAAAATTTTAATGTTAAATATGTTAAGTTTAGCCTTAAAGGCATTTTTGGTATAAAAACATAATTATGACGTAATGACCATGTGAATGTGATTAAGGTCCTTAAGTGTATTTGTGGTATTGGAATTATTAAATGAAGTGTTGTGTTATTACTTGGAGACAAATTAGTATATGGAGCGTGTATGTGGGAAGTAATGAAGTTGACATGGTTTATAGCATATTTGATTGGAAAATGTGTTACAAAGTTGAAATTCTTATTAGGTTTTTGAATCAAAAAATGAAACCAACTGAAGGATTTTGAGGTGGTGAAAAGGAAACTAGCAAGTTGTGAGTGTATTTTAACTATTTTATATGACTTAATTCTTTGTAAAAGAATTGATGATATGTGAGTGTATTTTAATTTTTATGACATAATTCTTTGTAAAAGAATTGATGATATATAAGTGTTCTTTAAATTGATTTTATGGAAATGGTTTTCATTTGATCATGAAATGAATATTTATGCTGAGTTTTATACAAATGATATTTTATAAGTGAATATTGCTAACGTAAGTGTATGCTTTGGCAACATATGAGTTTTAATTTGAGAGTTAAATTTTATATGATTGGGAGTTACATTTAAATAATTTACTTATGAATCCTCATATACTTGATTTAGAAAATAAGATGAGTCGTAAATGTAAGAATTACTTTTGTCTATAGTACACCGGTAGGTTTTATACATGTTATTATACTGGTATATTTATAATGATTGACCTATTACGGGTAAGCAATGTAAAACCAGCTCCATAAATAGTGGTTAACTAGACACAAGTAAGCGATGTATAACTAGCTCCATGACTTGTTATGGGTAACTGATGTATAACGAGTTTTGTAACTACCGGTCTATGGCAATTAGCCTGTTATAGGTAAGTGATGTAGAGCTAGCTCTGTAAATAGTGGTTAACCAGTTACGGGTAAACAATGCAAAACCAGCTTCGTGACTTATGTCTAGTGTACCATATGGTAAAGAAACTTGTGGTGGGCTATGTTGAGTAAGAAAAGTCATGAAAATAATAATGTCGTCACTATTTATGTTAATGGTGATTTGAGAGGTACCGTATGGTATCAATACTAGTGGTTGACTCATTTTTCAAGTATTAAAGTTTTCAAAAATTTCACCACTGTTTATTGATTAAAGAAAATGGGAAATGAAAAATTTTATATGATGAGTTTAATTTTGAAAAGCATTTTAATAGTTTTTTAAAATTGAAAATTTGGTTTACAAAATGTTATGTTATTACTAGATTTATGATGCAAAAATAAATTGTTATGAAAATGTTTTAACATGAGCTTTATGATTGTATGAAAATCTGTAGTTATATTGTTATAAAAGTTCAATTTTCTTGTAAATGATTACACTCATTGAGCTCATTTAGCTCTTTATAAAAAGCTTTTAAATGAAATTCATTCATATGTTTTAGATTTTAAAAGTTTATTGTTGTGATTGTTGAGAATTATTTGTTTAGGTTACTTTGTGAGTGGACTTAAAGTCTAAAAATTTGTAGATGAGATTTAATGAAATGCATGAATATGTTTTAGATTTTAAAAGTTTATTGTAGTGACGTTAAGAATTATTTGTTTGGGTTGTTTGTGAATGGACTTAAAGTATAAAAATTTGTAGTTGAGAAATTAATGTGAACATATAATTATTTTCAAATTTTACAAGGCTTTTAAAAATTTTGGGAATGTCAAAATGGAGTTGTTATGCTACCAAAATTTTCGATAAAATGATAAAAAAAATTCTTACTATTTTTTGCGCTTTTAATTATTAAAATATAAAAGGTTTTAAATAGTTGAATGGCTTTGCATTGCGGGAACCCTTTTGTTGAGTCAAATATTGATTGGAGGGCTAACGTGGGGTCACCGGGAAGCCTCCACTCGGGTTCTAAAAGGGGAACTCCAGGATGGGTCCTTTCAAAATTTCTCTTAAATTTCATAAACTTAGGATGAGACCCTCACTACACAAATTATACTTTAATTTTGATGAATTTCGTGATAAAAAGAAAATAAATCATAATAAGCGTTTTTATGACCATGTTCCCACCTTGGGTTTTTGTGAGTGCTCTAAAAAGATAGCCTAAGTATTTTGTTCAATCTATCATCCTACAGCCCATTAAGGATTATTAAACTATTATGGACCAATATGGCTCAATCTTTTCAAAATTGTATCCATAAATTCCATCACATGAGGACCACCATAATGGGTTATAGAACTTATAAAATCAGGTGGTGAATCCATCAAATCCATCTCTTTAGAACCACCTAAATAACTAGGCTATGGATTCATTAAGAGCTTGAGGCTCTACTGTCAAACACAACTATAAGCCATAAGGATGAGAATGTTATGCATATTGAGACTTCGTTTGACCATAATATGATATCTACCAAACCCCCTTAATTTGTGGGCTTAAGCCCTATCCCCCTTATGATCCAAAAACTACTTTTCTTATTAATCCTTTAGTGAGAGGGTCTACCAAACTCCTCTCAAATCTCACATATTATAAGAAAATTACAACATTTTTTAGTTATTTAATTGTACTATTTCTAATATACATGTTTCTTCTCTTTCCATTGTAATGAAACACAATGTAGAGAAATTGATACACTTTGTTTCCCCCGTAATGGCATATCTGCCAATAAGTTCCTCAACCATTCAACTCCTTGACCTACCAACTCAAGAGCAATGAATTTAGATTCACTATTGAAGTGTACTATACATGTTTGTTTCATATATTTCCATGATGTAACACCTCCACTCAAGTTAAAGATATAAGCACTAATAGAGCTAACTTCATCATTTTCAGATGCCTGCATTTTATCAAAAAAAAATTCTAAAAGAGTGGGAAATTTACTAAAATGAAAACACTAGATTACAGCTCCTTTAAAATATTTTAACAAGCAATACAATATATTCCAATGCTGACTACTCGAGTTATAAGTATAACGACTTAATCTATAAACAGTATAAGCTATATTAGGTCTAGTATAATTTATGAGGAACATCACACTTCTTATAATTTTAGCATACCTGGCTTGTGAAATACTATAACCTTTTTTTCTTTTTGAGAGATATACTATAATCATTGGGAGTTCTCACAGTCGCAACATCAAAACAACAAAAAAATTTCAACATTTTTTTAATATAATGAGAATGACATAAAGAGAAGCCATATTTTTATTTCCATTTTAATACTGAGAATCACATCAGCTTCTCTTAAAATTTTCATATCAAACTGAGAAAATATAAATATTTTGGTCTCATTAACCACATCTAAATCAGTATCAATAATGAGCATATCATCAACATAAAGGCATATAATGACATAAGTTGATTTAATCATTTTGTAACAAACATAGGAATAAGATGCATTCATAACATAACCATTACTTACTAAGGTTTTATCAAACTTCTCATAACACTATTTAGGAGCTTATTTAAGACCATACTTTCTAAGCTTAGACACCTTGTTCTCATGATTAGGAACCACATAACCCTCAGGTTGTTCCATATATATTTCTTCCTCTAACTCACCATTAAGATATGTGGCTTTCACATTGATTTGATGTACTACTAGTACATAAATGACATAAAAGGTGACTAGAGTTCTAATAACATCAATTTTGGTCATAGGAGAGTAGGTCTCAAAATAGTTTATGCCTTTCTTTTAGTTGTAACCTATAGCTATCAATTTGGCTATAGATTTTCCTATAGTTCCACTAGGCCTCATTTTCTGTCTGAAGATCCATTTGCATCTGATTATAGGTAATCAACTATGTTCCAATTATGGTTTGTCATTATTAAATCAAACTCAATTTTAATGGCTTCTTTCCAAAAGCTAGACTTTATGGATGTCACTATCTCTTCATATGTTTTAGGGTCTTCCTTAGTTGAAAAGGCCCTCATTTATTCTATCTAAATTATAATTTTCAACTAAGAAGGTAGTAACAAAATCTAGTCCAAAACTATTTTCAATTATTTTTCTCTTATTTTTCCTAGGTTTATTTACATGTTCATTTGCAACAGAAGAAGAAGCAGGCAAAGACAAAGGCACGTAAACAATATTAAAAGGACCAGTAACATTATTAGCATCATTTTTCTTTAATGGAAAGACATGTTTAAAAAGTTCTAAATCTTTAGATTCCCAATATAGTTATCACTCAAAGAAATGTATCTATATGCAATACTATTTTGAGCATAACAAATAAACACATAATTAGAAGTCTTATGCCCAATACTGGTCTTTCTAAATTCTAATAAGCCAATTTGGATATACACCTATACACTTCCAAATAATTAAGGTTAGGAGCAAGTCCTTTCTATAACTTATAAGGGGTTTTGATTAAATTTTTGTGATAATTTTATTAAGAATAAAGCAAGCAAAAATTACTACTTCGCCTCACATATTGTCAAACATAGTAGAACTCAATAACATAAAATTTATCATTACCTTAAGTATTCAATTTTTCACTCAGCTACGCCATTTTGTTGGATGCTTCAAAGCACTAGTATCTAACACCCAAATAGTTTTGTTCTCCACTAAGTCAGCCACCATAATTATAGCAGCTGTAATTTCATCATTTTTAGCAAGGTTGGCTTGGGGAACAAATTAAGCATCATTGTTCTGATCTTGGTTTTGTTTGCCTTTACGATGATAGCATTGATATGCCTTATGACTTGGTTTGTCACAAACATAACAGGCTACCATCTTCTCTAAATTCCTCCATCACCATTCTTAAACTAGTCTTGCTTTTTCTATTGCCCATCCTTTTGATACTTCTTATCATGACCTTTGAACTTGTCCTTAGAAGTACCAGTAAAAGACTTAATTAAGTTAGCTTTAATAGAAATAGAAGAAACAAAATTGAGCTTATCTTTAAGACTATTAGCCTCCTTAGTTCTCATGTGATTGATTAGCTTATAGAGATCTATGTCTTTCTTTTTGTTCTTCAATTAATTTCTGCTACCACTTCAGATGGTAGAAACTTCTCTAATAACACATTTGCCTACTATATCTCACACATCTTTATGACCTCACTTTAAACATCAACCAACAGGTTTTCATATTCATGACTTGCTCCATCGTTAGCTTATCATCCACCATTTGAAAATCTAACCATTTTCCCACATCATATTTCCTCTTTCTAGCATCATCTGCCCTATACTGCTTCTCTATAGTGTCCCTAATGTCCTTAATAGAATCTTTATTCACAAAAAGATTAAATAGATAGTTAGTCATATAGTTTAGCAAATATCCTCTGACTATTCTCTTATCTTTTTTATGCTTCATTCTAGCTTCTTCTTATGAATTTTTAACCTTGTAGATGAGGGAAGTAGTAGTGGGATTAGCAGGAGTTTCATAGGTTGTGGCTTTAATAGATGGAAGATCAATAACACATAATTTACTTTTAGTTGTTCAAAGAAAATAAAATTTTTTAAGACCAATAATTGTAATTGTTTCCATCCAAGAAGTTGAGTTTAAAGAGGTTAGTTCCTTGTATATTTCTACTATAAAATTTTACTTTGAAATTGTAAGGAAAATAAAGGTATAATAGAGAAAATAAGTGTTATTGAATGGTTATGTTGTGGTATAACCACTGACTTGAAAGCAAAATTCGACACGACCACGGTGTAATCAATGATGTTGTCTGCTTCCCAAGGATAACACAATTAGTCCTCAAACTCGTGCACTCAACGCTGAAGACTTGCAACTCTCTAAAATATAGTCATCCAGAGAAAATCTTATCAGGTAGAAATCTCTATATGTCTGAAAAGAATGACTGGCAAAATCAATATACAGAACCAAATCAAACGCTCAAGAAGAATTTATGGGTGAAGCTAAAAATCATAGAGACAAATCCAAACAGCATTTATAACATTCGCTAAAAATGATGGAGATAACACTACAAAAAATTAATACAATCTGTGACGTTTTATTAATAAAACGTTACGGATTGTAAAAACTTTTCGCGACGTTTTAAAAGCGTCACAAAAAATTTAACTTGTTCGCGACGCTTTATAAAAACGTCATAAATTTGTAATATTTTTTGCGACGTTTTTTTATTAAAACGTCACAAAATAAAATTCATGACGTTTTTTTAAATAAAACGTCGGTATTAACTGAGTCTAACATTTTCGTTTAGTTCATTTGCGTGTCAAATATTTACGCGGTTCGGGAGCCAAAGTAAATTTAAAATTTTTAGTATCCCAACTTTTGTGTCGTTTTGGTTCTCTTCGTCTCCATCCTGACGACCTAATCTTTGCTTCGCTTATATTGCTGAAGTTTGCGAGTTCTTTGTCGGTGGTGTCACCGAGTCGACCTCGGGCGTCTCTGGTTGCCGAATATTTAAACTATACCGCTTACTGGCCATTGTTAAGTCAATTTCTACTTTGCTTTCGTCTTTTCGTACTTTAGTTTTTCTTCTTTCAAGTCGTTTTGTTCTTTGTTTCAACGATTAGAGGGGCTTTTCGTTTCAACAATATAGCTATAAAAAAATAATTGCCTTGTATTTAGGAAACTAGGTTTTCGTAGAAATTGATTATCAGACAGATTCTCTTCTCTTCTCTTCTCTTCTATACTCTCTCTCTCTCTCTCTCTCTCTCTCTTTCTTTGTAATTGTTGTTTTTTCAAATTCTCTTGTTTCTGTATATTGAGTTCTATAAATCTGACGCTATGAGAAAGAAGCTCGATACCCGTTTCCCAGCTGTAAGTTCCTCTCTCTCTCTTTTCGATGTCTTGTCGTCTCAGAGTGTTTCTAATTCGTGTTTTACGTCTTTCGCTCTTATTCTTCTGTTGTTTTCTGATTTTCCCCCTCTCAATTTGTTTTTGCTGTTGGTGACCGAGGAAGTCGAGTTCGGTTACTATTGGATGGGGTGTTTTTCTTTTAAGAAACTTTTGATTTTGCACTTAGTAGAGATTGTTCATGTTAGCGATCTAGAAGGGGGGGTTGAATAGATCTTTAAGCTTTTTGTAATTTTCTACAATAAAATCAGAAGTTAATTCACACAAAAACAATTTAATCAAATCTAAACGTAAAGAGTAAGGAAAAAGGGCAAACACTGTTTTTATAGAGGTTCGGTGCTAAGACCTACGTCCTTTACCTAAGCTCCCACTTAGGATTTTGCAAACCACTTTATTACACACTTTGTAGTTCATTGTGAACTCTTATAATACCGCTTGATTTCCGGCTCAAGCTACCTTTACAAATGATTTGTCTTCCGACACAAATCCTACCAACACCACTTGATTTCCGGCTCAAGCTACCTTTACACTTGATTTGTTTTCCGGCACAAATCCTACCTCACAAGTGACTTTTCACTAGTCACTCAAATTGTAAGAGAAATAATATAAAGATTGAAGAACAAAGCTCAATACAATGGTGTGACAAGATAAGAGCAATAGTGAGCAAAATATGAAGCAATAGTGGAGTATTTTTCTTGTAAAACTTGCTTAGTGTCTCCCTTGATGATCCACTCTTATATATTGAAGAAAATAGCTGTTGGGAACCCATATAGTCGTTGTCTAATTGTTATGACCGTTCCTTAACATCCTCCTTTCCATTTGTGGCTAACTGAACCGTTGGAATTAATTTGTTGTACCCATAAGTCGACTTGTCGAGTGTATAAGTCAACTTGTGTCAATGATTTACGTAAAATTTCATCTCCGCTCTTCAATAAGTCGACTTATGCTGTGTAAGTCAACTTGTGTCCTTCGATAAGTCGACTTATGGACTATTAGTCGACTTGTGCTGACAGATCTTCATATATTAGTCGACTTATGATGTTCTAGTCGACTTATGCTGTTCGGACCTTGATGTATAAGTCGACTTATGCTGTGCAAGTCGACTTATGTTGGCTTCAACAGTAACATCCAACCAAATCTTCTATAATCTTCTTTATTAATGTCTCTTGCACTTATAAGGAAACTTCCATCTTAATTCTTCAATGATTTATCACTTGTCCATCTTGATTTGCATAATTCTTTCATACTAATCCCAAAATACCTGAAACAATTTCTTAACCAATTCTATACACTTTATTATTATCAAAACATAAGTGGGATTTAATTTGTCAACCACCATTGGTCCAACAATCTCCCCCTTTTTGATAATGACAAAACACTTAGAAATTGTTTAAGAAATGAAAACAAAGAAACATTGATCAAGGTTTTTATACCTTGTCATTCTAGTTAGAAGTCTCCCCCTCAATCATATAAATCAATGAATTTAATAACCTTGTAAGATCAAATTCATTAAAAGTAATTTGAAATCATGATAGACTTAAATTAGAGACAATTATCACATACTCCCCCCTAATCAAGTAACTAAAGAATATCCAATTTCTCATTTTTCTTCCCCTTTTTGTCATAATAAAAAAAACTAATACAAACCAACAATAGATGAAATATCGCAATCACATTAAATAGAGAAGCAAGTCATCAAACACAAATAGTCTCAAGTAGCAAGCAAATATAAATAATATGAAATATTGGTCTTGGCTAGATACAAAAACCATCATGGTGGAGAAACATCATCATGAATAAATCTTAAAAGTAGAAGAGAATATGTTTTCGAAGATTTTGGGAAAAAGATAATTTTTTAAGAAGACCCAGATGACTTATATTCGACTGGCAATTCATAAGCAAACACAAAGAAAATGCAAAGTCATTACATAACATAACAATCCAACAATGGAACTCGTGTAAACATAAGTCGACTTGTTTTACCTCCATAAGTCGACTTGTCGACCCTCATAAGTAGACTTGTCGATTTTTATAATTCGACTTATCCTGAAATTTCTTCATTTCCATAATGTTGTGTACATCATAGGTCGACTTATTGACCCACACAAGTCGACTTGTTAGCAGACTTGTCACCAATTAGTCGACATCCACAATCAATGTACCATGTGCTTGGTGGATTTTCATTCCTTGCTTATACCTACAACTGAAACATTCTTTCTACTCATTGGTACCCTGGCCATTTTGGGTCCATTTTGGTTAGTCATATAAACCACATTAGGAGGAGCTGTACCTTTTACTACCCAGATTTTCTTCACATTAATACATCTTATAATACTTTTGCATGCAATTTCTATATGACCATCTTTTAAGCATCGAGCACATTTAGCAACTTTGCCATCTTTAGTAAATTTAGAAATCAAAGAACAATCTCTATCAAATGGATCATATCCTAAACCATGTTTAGAAATTGAATATCTTTATAAAGATAACATCTTTTCAAATTTTTCATTCCCACCAGCAAATTTTTTAACCACATAAGAAAATTCCTTTCTAAGTCTATCAAGCTCACAAGTAAGATTTTCTTTTTCAACAAGGCATGTAGAGTGATCTTCCTTAGTGCAATGCAATCTAAATCATTAATAGTTTTATGTAAGGCATTGGTTTCAGCAACCAATTCTCTTATGTTCTTTCTCAATTTTTTGTTAATCTCAATAGCTTCTTCAAAATCGATTTGTAAAGCAGTAAAAGAACCTCTAAGTTCTTGATCTGAGATTATTACTGTAACATCCCGTTACTGATAGCAAGGGTATTTTGGTAATATTGGGTCAGACTGATAGGTTTCATTGCATTCACTGATTGAGCATGTTACTGGCCTCTGATTATAGAGGAACAGGTTTATTGCATATGCATTTATTCTTAGGTACATGCGTTCATGAATTTCTGGCATTTTAATTGTAAGTATGAATTGATTGGATTGTGAACTGGAAACTGAATGAACTGACTGGATTGTGATTGATTGAGAAATTAAGAGTAAGTGGGCTCGAATGACTGATTTAGAATAGTTAAGTGTAATTGATAATTGATAGTGGCTTATAGGAAATTTTCAAAAAATTTGGGAGAAAATGTCGGGACCGGAAATTTTGGAGTGACAGACCGATTGACTGTATAGTACTGAAAGAATCATCCAATGGCAATGGAAAAATTAGAGTTATACTGTTAGGAAATAAAAATGTTGAGCCATTGAAATTTAGAGACTGAAATTTGAACTGATTTGGAGACTTATGTTTATAAATAGCTTAGGTTTTGAGATTTGGGGATTTTACCCTAAGGCTTAAGCATTTCTTCTCTTCCTCCTCCCACGGTGTTCTTCGATTTCTTCCATCGGTGAGGATTCTTCGATCTTTTCTTATGGTTTTCTTCTCATTGTGCTAAGCTAACTTGTCATTGTGATTGATGAAGATTGAGAAGGTTTGAGAGTGGTTTATCGTTAATATTGAAGGATTTTATGGTTTACGGTGATTTGAGGGATTTGTGGATTGAGGCTGTGATTGGTAAGTATTTATGGCTTTAATGTTGTTATTAATGGTTGTTCCATGCATTTATGGCATTTATGGTTGATTGAGTAGTTAGGGTGTTAAATGTTGAGATTAAAGGGCATTAATGGTGGAAATCGATCGGAGAAGACGATCGGGCCTTCGCACGTCGCGATGAGCTCGCAGAGGCGTGAGGGCTTCGTCGCAACGAATAATGATTTATTCATCGCAACGAGCTCGGTTGGACGTCGCGACGAGCGGTCTCCACGTTGCGACGAACGAGCTTCCCACGTCGCGGCGAAGGGACGTAGGTCGCGACGAGGGATAGAAATTCTGATTGGATTGATTTTAGTTAATTAGGCTTAATTGATGGTATAGACCTCCGATTGAGGTGATTCCTGATTCGTTACGAACTAGGAAAAGAGGTCTTCAATTGAGGATAATTATGGAAGTTAGAATTTAATTTAAATGGTACTGATTCATAGAGAATAAGGTCAAATATGGTTCATAATGTGACCTAAGTATTGAATTGGTACAATTGGAGTTTTAATTGAGATTTTCAATATAGGTCTTAACCCAATGGTTATGGAATTGCTATAGGGAGTTTGAATTGAGGAAATTGAACTGAATTTTAGGATCGGATCAATTATTGTCGATCAATTGAGCAAAGAGTTAGAATTGGACCTAAGAGTTCAAATTTGGGTTTTAGCGCCGGGAATCGTGAACATGCATTGTACATAATTTCATAGAGACATATGCATCACTGAATTGTTTAATTGAGCATCTAGTAATGGGACTGTATTTAAATGTTATAGAGGCACCGTTGGATCGTCATTCCACGAACATTGCTGGAACTTCCAGGCAGTAGCTCGGAAGTAAAAGGTGAGTAACCTAGTTGGTTTCTCAAATTCCTGATTGTCTAAATGCTCTAAGTGAATTACTTGCCAATGTGAATTGCATGATTACTGAAATGTATATAATTGAAATTCATGCTTTTACTGTATTGGATTGGACTACTGCATGACACTGAGAAATGCAATACTGGGCTTTTATAGCCATACACTGAAATTACTGAACACTGCATTACATGCATAAATGCATGATCAGATAATGGATATGTGACCCAAGTTGCTATTATCACTGAAAAGAGCCTCGAGCTTGAACATTGTACTGACCGGGCCTCGAGCCCGAGGGGAGAAATCCCTGACGCATCCCCCCACTGAATACTGACTGAGCACTTGGGCACAATACTGAATAACTGGAAAAGAGTCTCATATGCATTGCAACTTCCTGATTAACTGATTTGTGACACTGACTGATTACGTGATGGCATGATTCACTGTAAATTGCGATATGATACTGTAAAATTTTATATGCTATTGTAAATTGTTAATTGACACTGCAAACTGCTATAGGTTACTGTAAATTATTATACACTAATTGTATCTTACTGTGTCGTGTTGTACGTAATCTGCGTAATGCATGATTTGAGTGAACCATCGATGATGGTTTCTCATTGAGTTCGCAAACTCACCCAAAATTGCAATATATTTTTCAGGATCGATAGAGTAGACTCCTAGCTCCGGAGATAGTCTTTTCCTGCCGTGTGAGCGTGCTGGCAAGAGAAGCAATGGCACACAGATCGGTCAGCTGGGTTGGACTTTTGCAGATGACTTAGGATAGATGCTTGTATTAGTTTCCTTTTTGGTTTTGTTTAGGGGACTGATAGACTTGTCTATTCTGCTATTGGATGACTGTATCAGAAACCATAATATATCAGAAACCAGTAGATGCTTGTATTAGTTTCACCTTTTCGCTATCCGTCAAATGCTTTCCAAGGTTTCCTAATCCATTTGTGATTTCTGCAAAACGATCAAACATAGAGGAAATATACTCACCTTCCTTCATGACAAACATTTCATAGTCATGGAGAAGCAAGTTGATTTTTGTCTCTCGAACTTGATTATTTCCTTCATGAGTGATGCGAAGTCTTTCCCACGTTTCTTTAGCGCTAGTACAAGAGTTTACTCGATTTCTTTCCTCAACCATGAGAGCACAATATATCAACTTCATAGCTTTTGCGTTGATGTAGGCTTGCTTCCAATCATTGTCGTCGTATTCTAACTCCGTTTTTAACTCACCGTTTTCTTTCAGAGGAGCTTGAGGACCAAAAATGATAATCTTCCAGTATTCCACTCCCTCGCTTATAATGTGATACTTCATAGGATTTTTCCAAGAAGAATAGTTAGTACCATTAAATAAAGGAGGGCGATTGTTTGTGTTACCTTCTTCCGCTAGGTTATTGTGTGCCATCCCTGGATGCTTCTACTCTGATACCAATTGTTAGCGATCTAGAAGGGGGGTTGAATAGATCTTTAAGCTTTTTGTAATTTTCTACAATAAAATCAGAAGTTAATTCACACAAAAATAATTTAATCAAATCTAAACGTAAAGAGTAAGAAAGAAGAGCAAACACTATTTTTATAGAGGTTCGGTGCTAAGACCTACGTCCTCTACCTAAGCTCCCACTTAGGATTTTGCAAACCACTTTATTACACACTTTGTAGTTCAGTGTGAACTCTTACAATACCGCTTGATTTCTGGCTCAAGCTACCTTTACAAATGATTTGTCTTCCGGCACAAATCCTACCAACACCACTTGATTTCCGGCTCAAGCTACCTTTACACTTGATTTGTTTTCTGGCACAAATCCTACCTCACAAGTGACTTTTCACTAGTCACTCAAATTGTAAGAGAAATAATATAAATATTGAAGAACAAAGCTCAATACAATGGTGTGACAAGATAAGAGCAATAGTGAGCAAAATATGAAGCAATAGTGGAGTATTTTTCTTGTAGAACTTGCTTAGTGTCTCCCTTGATGATCCACTCTTATATATTGAAGAAACTAGTTGTTGGGAACCCATATAGCCGTTGTCTAATTGTTATGACCGTTCCTTAACATCCTCCTTTCCATTTGTGGCTAATTGAACCGTTGGAATTAATTTGTTGTACCCATAATGTCGAGTGTATAAGTCGACTTGTGTCAATGATTTACGTAAAGTTTTATCTCCGCTCTTCAATAAGTCGACTTATGCTGTGTAAGTCAACTTGTGTCCTTCGATAAGTCGACTTATGGACTATTAGTAGACTTGTGTTGACAGATCTTCATATATTAGTCGACTTATGATGTTCTAGTCGACTTATACTGTTCAGACCTTGATGTATACGTCGACTTATGTTGGCTTCAACGGTAACATCCAACCAAATCTTCTATAATCTTCTTTATTAATGTCTCTTGCACTTATAAGGAAACTTCCATCTTGATTCTTCAATGATTTATCACTTGTCCATCTTGATTTGCATAATTCTTTCATACTAATCCCAAAATACCTGAAACAATTTCTTAACCAACTCTATACACTTTATTATTATCAAAATATAAGTGGGATTTAATTTGTCAACCACCATTGGTCCAACAGTTCAGTTTATAATTGGAATTATCGGTTAGGTGATTTATGTGTGTGCGATCCATTTATAGTGTATAGGTTGATTTCATTTACTTTTTAGGATTGGTATGCTATGAGTGAATTGTTTGCCCTTTCCCAGTTCTTTTGCCTTTTGGTCATTGGTTTCATAAAAATTCCTCCTAATGCTCTAATTTTAATGTTATTGTTCCTAAGATCTGGGTCTATGGAGATGGCTTCAAGTCGATGCTAGTTCCAGTAGTCCCATTACATGAAGAGAACACAAGAAAGTGGGCAGACTTGAATAGTTACATGGGCTCTGAACTCTGTTCACTTGATCATCTTCGCAGATTTGTCCTCTCAGGGCTCAAATCTGTGGCTGAAAGAAACAAGGTAGTCACTACGTTTCTGCTATTACCTTTCATTTCTGGCAACAAAAATGCATTTGCATATTTCTTTAAACACCATCCGATTTTAATTGTGAATTTAGATGCTTCTTGTTTGCTTTTACAATTTCATTGTAAAGCCATATATCTTTTAGTGTCACCAGCTGAGAGGCTTTGAACATATTAAGCGAGTTATGCTGGAATCTCGTCCTTTTGACATGGAAAGAGACTTGGTGACCGCAACTCTAAAGAAGAAAAGAAATAAACTGCACAAGTATTACCTGGTAATGTTAATGTGTACTACCTCGAGGACATACCAGCACAACTCATAATGATGAACTCACTGTTGCATTTAATGCTTTGCAATTGTAAAATTTATAGTTTTTAAAAATTTTACTAGTTTATATTTTTCATTTTGCAATTTCTTATTTGGTTTATAGACATATGGTTTCCCCCAAATCAATGCTAGGTTAATCATCGCTCAACCTTACTTTAGTTGTTAATTTTTGACCCTCTCACCTAATCAAATAAATTGCAGCCCAGGTTTTAAACATCAAAGAACTGATAGTATTTGTGGATATGCCTGCCTAATCTTTGGAAGTTCATGGAAGGACAAAATCTTGTTTATTTCAAGTTTATCAGTCTTGCCAACTTGATGATAGTATTTGCTCATGATGTGTGGATCGATATCATCCATTATTGGTGAATATTTGGCTTCTCATTTGTCCATCTCTTGTAGTCTCTTGATTTCGCTAATGTGTTTGCTTCTATTTTGTGTGTGTTAGAGTAGTGCCCTAAAGGCAATCGCCTTTAGCGCGTTTTGTACAAAGTTGTATACAGACTTTATGAATAAATAAAGAAAGGCATATTTCATTAATTTGATGTTCATTATTTATGAACTGATATTGATCTATAAGCAAATTAATGAAGTCCATATATATGACATAGCATGAAGGAAATTATGATGTGATCATACTACTGAGATTCCTATCATGTGTAATTATGTCAGTATCTAAATTATCCCTAGTCGTAGGATTACTGAAACTGGACATCGGTAATCCGGAGAGACTAGCACATCTCAAGCTCCTTGAGTTGATCAAGCAGTGGATCTCAGAAATTGTAAATATGAGATATTTAGGGTTGAGATGTGAATGCTTACTAGAGGTAGTAAGTACATTGGATGACCTGCTATGAGATCATCACATGGATGTCCTATTCTAATGTCAGTTATAATCTCATCATAGCAATGGTGCAAATATCCTTAGACTTGAGGTACTCAAGGATATCTTGGATAATGATTATGTGCTTTGACTCCATTCCTTGTTGTCTTACAGAGGTCGCTCGTAGGGTGGTGATTAGGTACAGCTTGAGGTATTCAAAGGTAATTGAGTAGCCAATAAAGGATTCATCACTTCTGTGATAGCAGAAGAAGATACCCATGGCCTCTTGTCAGGGTCATTACTTGGAAATCTCTGGCCGGAGTTAATATGTCATGAAGAATGTCTTCAGTGACATATAAAGTAATGAGTCCCGTGACAAGAAGCGATATCACTGGACTAGATTTGGCGTAGTCGATCTAGTAAGAGTTGACACTCTGTCTATACTCATAACCAAGTGGGGTATAGCATGGTGAAAGGACGAATTGCACAGTAATTGTCTATGGAAAGGTTCGTGATATGGTTCGTGGTGAACATAAGTTTATTCGTCAAACCAATTACTTTCCGGTCAATTGGGGGTCATGATGTGTTGCTAGATACCGCTCAGACTTGCTCAGATTAAGTGTTAATCTAAGTGGCCAACATAACCGGGAACCTAATGGGTCACACGCATAAGAGTGACTCGGAGAATTTGTAAAATAGTTTTGGATATAGATCCAATAAATGGAGAGCAATAGAATTAAATAGATCCCGATGAGATAGAGATATGTCCCGATCAGATCGCGACATCGATATTGCTGAAAAAGATTTCCGGTAGTTTTTCCATACCGGGACCCGGTAGGCCGGTAGGACCGACCCTAGTATGACTGGACCACTTCAGCATTTATTTACATATATATATCTTATTAATTAATTAAGTAATTAATATATATATATATGTGTGTGTGTGTGTGTCAACGTGGAAGCCAAAGGAGAGCCTTATCTTTTCTTAACTTTCTATATATATATATATATATAAAGGCTAACGTGGATCAATGAATCACCATTAGCATTTAATGTCTTTAAGTGTTAAAGACAAAAAGGCTATGGAGATAGTAAGAAGGGTGATCATCGTGGGTTTAAGGAAAGGGTTTCTAAATCCTAAGCTTTGATCTCTTCTTCATCTTCTCTCATCAAGGCTTCATCTTCTCCAAGCTTCTTCACCATCGTTCTTCCATAGCTCTCTAAGAATAAAGGTAAGATCTAGCAGTCTTCACTTTATTCTAGCTATTCTCGGTTCAAAGGGTTTGCCCCGGTTAGGTTCTCCGATCTCTGCGTGGATACCGTTAGAGACGGTCTCTTTTGGTCGTTATGGTTTGACTTTGTTATATAGACACATGGATCCTGGCTTTCGGGAAGGTCCCGGAACAAAAATTTTTGTTTTCCACACCGTGTGCATGTGATGTACACACCGGGATTTTCCTACAGTGGTATCAGAGCCACTTGTGTCGTATATAACGAAGAAATCGTAACAAGGTTGGAGCTGCCTATTGCTTGTGATATTGATGCATGTTGACTGTGTTAAATTCGAAATCAGTATAGAAATATTGTTTTCAAAATTTTCTTACCCAGATGTGCTCATAAGATGTTTTTGAATATGTCTGTGGAAGACCAGAATTTATCAATGTGATTTGATATGATTTTGCTAATTTATTCCCTAATGTTCTGGTTGCTGTGTTTGTGCACATTCCTTGAACAGGCATGCTTATAAATTCGAGAATAAATTATAGAAATTTTTTTTTCGTATTTTCTTTCACCGACATGTCTCTAAGATGTTTTTTAATGTCTATGAGGATGGAAAAATGTTTTCGAGGTGATTTACTATTTATTTGAGAATTTATTGTGTGCTGCTGGGAATAACCGTGTTGAGGAACACAGATTCTACATTGGCTTTGTTGCTGAGGTTGGTTGAGTTTTTGTTGGAAATAAATCCTGTAAAAATTCATGGAGCATTTTGTGAACATTTTTTAACCTCTGTAATTTTCTCAGAATTTATTGAAATTGTTTCAATGAGTTTTTCAAGCAAACGACAGAGCATGGCAGTTTTGAGAAAGTTGCTGGAGCTGTTTTGATTGGAATGATTGATTGTGTATTTCTCAATTCCAATGCCTTGGATCATTTTTAATGTGATTAAAAATATTTACATTTATGTTTTATGCTTTCCAAACTGATTTTCTTGAAATTGGGTTTTCAAAAATTTTCGGATGTCAAATGTGTCTCATTAGCGTCTCGTTAGTATATTTCCTTGTCTTGATTGTTTTGGCCGTCACCAATTTTGTGACCAGTGCCGAAGTAGTCTTGATAAAGTGTAGACTACCTAGAGATACTTAGGGTGATATTTTGATATTCGCAAAATTATTCGGAAATCTAAGTGAATAATAGTGTATTCATCAATTTCAAGTTTTTCATGTATGGTATGATTATACATGGTAAGCATGATACAATGAAAGTGTTTCATTGGTACATCAAAGCAAAGTATATTACACTTGGTATTGTGAATTGGAACTGCACGGATTGAGAAATTAGCCGATTAGAAAGCATTTCCACATATATAAGTCGACTTACACATGCATAAGTCGACTTGTATTCTCAGGTAAGTCGACTTAAACATGCATAAGTCGACTTGTTCGTGCACATAAGTCGACTTGTACAATGGTATAATTCGATTTGTACGTGCACAGTATCATAAGTCGACTTGCACAATGGTATAAGTCGACTTGTACGTGCACAGTATCATAAGTCGACTTGCACAATGGTATAAGTCGACTTGTACGTACACAGTAGCATAAGTCGACTTACACATGCATAAGTTGACTTACAACATACTTAGGTGGGATGATGGATGATTATATGTATAGACTCAATGTGATTGATGAAATGCCCTAAATCATTCCATATAGTCATGGTGACTATAATCCTACAGCTTGGATGATGAGACCAGAGCTTGAAATCTCTCACACATAATATGAAAACTAATGCCTTCCATTAATATGGGGAGAACCAGAGTTCTTATAGAGTTCGGGTTGTTGAGTAAACCCAAGCTCACTCTATACGGATATGTTCGAACCATGGAAATAAGATTTTCGGATTAATGGGTCGGTTTTCACTAAAAGCGTTGATTTGTTGAGTAAACTCAAGGTCAACGTAGACAGAGGCGAAATTGGGTAGTGTACATTAGATGTACGCGCATCAAGAGTTGATAACCCAATGTGTGTGCATACATCACGAGTTGATAGCACTAGTCGATAATTGCACCTGTGATGTAAATGGTATGACCGATACCTGCCGATTGATCTAAGGTGGCTTGTTGGGTAAACCCAATGTCATTTTAGTAATGTCGGATATCTATGATGCAATTGGTATGACCGATACCTACCAATTGACCTAAGGTGGCTTGTTGGGTAAACCCAAGGTCATTTTAGTAATGTCGGATATCGACCCACTAGAATATTTTGTCATAATGTTTCTTGGATTCGTAATGAGGGTTATGGATTCTTTGAAACTAGTGGGAGCCATATGCATGTCATGTAAGTCCTTATGATCATGCATGTAATTCTATTCTAACATTCTTTCTCTCTTTCTCTTTAGGTTGATTGAAGATGACTTCCAGTGTGAATTTGCGCTCACTAATGGACTCTAATAAATTAACTGGACCTAATTTTCTCGATTGGCTGAGAAATCTGAGAATTGTTCTCGATCCGAGGAACTGGCTATGTCTAGATGTTCCACTTCCGATCCACTTCTGTTGATGTTATCAAAAAGGATAGCAAGTCAGTGCTCGTGGTGGACTCTACTTCTTCTGGTTCAAAGAAAAAGAAACTGAAGAAGAAAAGGTCTAAGAAATCGAAAGGAAGTGCAGCCAAAAAGAAAACCAAAGCGCACTAAAGGAACTTGCTTCCATTGTGGCAAAACCGCCACTAAAGTTTAAACTGTAAAGTCTATCTGGAAGAATTGAAGCAGAAGAAGGCATCAGATGCCTCAGCTCCTTCAGGTATGTTTGTCATTGAGGTTAATACTGTTTCTGACCATAACATATGGGTATTAGATACGGTTGTGGCTCACACATAAGCAATGATATCACGGGCCTCGAGACGATGGCGACTCATGAAGGGAGAATTAGACCTGCGTGTAGGAAATGGAGCAAGAGTTGCTACATTAGCCGTAGGCACTTATTTTTTGTCACTCCCCAGTGGGCTTGTAATTAAATTGGATGAATGTTATTTTGTACCTATTTTAACAAGGAACATATTATCTGTTTCTTGTTTAAATAGAGCTGGTTTCCATTTAACTTTTAGTAACAATGGTTGTTCTATTAGTTTGAATGGAATGCTTTATGGTACTGGTACATTATGCAATGGAATTTACATATTAGATATATCACATCCAATTATGAATGTCAATGACACAAAAGGACATAAACGAGATAATTTAAAATTAACTTACTTATGGCATTGTCGCCTTGGCCATATAAATGAGAGATGCATAGCTAAGCTCCATAAGAATGGTAGTTTAGGGTCATTTGATTATGAATCATATGACACATGTGAATCTTGTTTATTAGGCAAGATGACTAAGTTACCCTTTAAGGGAAATGGTGAACGAGCGATTGGAATATTAGACCTAATACATTCAGATGTATGTGGTCCGATGTCTATCCATGCTAGAAGTGGTTGTCTTTACTTCATTACCTTTATCAATGATTATTCTCGATATGGGTATCTGTATCTGATGAGATACAAATCTGAAGCATTTGAAAAGTTCAAACAATTCAGAAATGAAGTAGAAAACCAACTTGGGAAAAGTATCAAGACATTACGATCTGATCGTGGTGGGGAATACTTAGACCAACAATTTTTAGATTATCTAAGAGATAATGGGATTTTATCTCAATGGACTCCTCCTTACATACCACAGCATAATGGTGTGACAGAAGGAGAAATCGAACCTTGTTAGACATGGTACGATCGATGATGGGCTTTGCAAAGTTACCAAAATCCTTTTGGGGGTATGCACTTCAGACAGCTGTTTACTTGCTAAATAGAGTTCCATCTAAGACAGTTGATGTTACTCCATATGAGATGTGGACTAACAAAAGACCCTATCTTACTCATTTGAAAGTTTGGGGTTGTCCTGCTTATGTGAAGCGGATACAGTCAGATAAACTTAATGCAAAGTCTGACAAGTGTTTGTTTGTAGGATATCCTAAAGAAACAATAGGATATCAATTCTACCTTGCTGAGGAACAAAAGGTATTTGTTTCAAAGCATGCTGTCTTTTTAGAGAAAGAGTTTCTTTTACAAGAAGACAGTGGGAGCAAAATTGAACTTGAAGAAGTTCAAGATTCTCGAACAGACGCAGATCAACTGCCTGAACCTAAAACTGTGACTCATACAGATGAAGTAACAGTTCAACCTTCTACAATACACGAAATTCGTAGGTCACGTAGGATACGCTCTATTCTCGAGAGATATGAATTTCTCGTGAATGAACAGAATTACGTATTGCTCATAGAAGATAATGAGCCTACCACCTATGAAGAGGTTCTGAAGAGTTCAGAGTCTGAGAAATGGCTTCATGCCATGAAGGCTGAAATGGATTCCATGTATGAAAACCAAGTATAGACTTTGGTTTAGGCACCCGAAGGAATAAAACCCATAGGGTGTAAATGGGTTTTCAAAAAGAAAACCGACATGGATGGTAATATGATTACCTATAAAGCAAGGCTTGTGGCTAAAGGTTTTCGTTAAAGACAAACAGTTGACTACGACGAGACCTTCGGCCCAGTAGCAATGCTTAAATCCATTAGGATACTCCTAGCCATTGCCACTCATTATGATTATGAGATATGACAAATAGATGTGAAGAAAGCTTTCCTAAATAGAAATCTAGCTGAGGATGTGTATATGACACAACCTGAGGGCTTCATCTCCTATGATGGCGAAAAGATATGCAAGCTTCAGAAATCCATCTATGGATTGAAACAAGCATCCAGGAGTTGGAATATCCGTTTTGATGAGGTAATCAAAGAGTTTGGTTTCTCACAAAATCTGGATGAACACTGTGTGTATAACAAGGTTAGTGGGACTGCAATCGTATTCCTTGTGCTATATGTAGATGACATATTATTACTAAGAAATGATGTCTCTATGCGACAATCTGTGAAGATTTGGTTGTCCAAACAATTTTCTATGAAAGACCTTGGTAAAGCAACTTATATCCTTGGGATAAAGATTTATAGAGACAGATCAAAAAGATTGCTTGGTCTTTCACAATCAACGTACATAGACAAGATGCTGAAGAGGTTTAGTATGGAGCAATCCAAGAGAAGGTACCTTCCCGTGACTCATGGGATAACACTCTCGAAATCTATGTGTCCTAAGACACAAGATGAGAGGATGCTCATGAATATGATCCCGTATGCATCTGCGATAGGATCTATCATGTACGCTATGCTATGTACAAGACCCGATGTATCATATGCTCTGAGTGTTACGAGCATATACCAATCGGATCCTGGTGAGGGTCATTGAGTGGCTGTCAAGAATATCCTCAAGTACTTGCGAAGGACTAAGGATGTTTTCTTGATATATGGAGATGGAGATCTCAAAGTGGCGGGTATCTGATGCGATTTTCAATCGATAAGGATGATTCCAAGTCCCAATCAGGTTATATATTCACACTGAACGGCGAGGCAGTCAGTTGGAAGAATTCCAAACAAGAGACGACTGTCGATTCAACAACCGAGGCAGAGTACATTGCCGCTTCAGACGCAACAAAGGAAGCAGTTTGGATCAAGAAGTTCATTACTGAGCTTAGTGTGGTTCCTAGCTGTGATGGGCCCATACAGTTATATTGTGACAACAATGGGGCTATTACGCAGGCGAAGGAACCAAGGTCTCATCAACGATCCAAACACGTACTCCGCAGATATCATCTGATTAGGGAGATCATTGGACGAGGTGATGTCCAGATAGAGAGAATTCCCACCGAGCAAAATATTATTGATCCGTTGAAAAAGCCATTATCACAAAAGAGTTTTGATTCTCATGTACTCGCCTATGGTATTAGATATCAAGGCGATTGGCTTTAGGTCAAGTGGGAGATTGTTAGAGTAGTGCCCTAAAGGCAATCGCCTTTAGCGCGTTTTGTACAAAGTTGTGTACAGACTTTATGAATAAATAAAGAAAGACACATTTCATTAATTTGATGTTCATTATTTATGAACTGATATTGATCTATAAGCAAATTAATGAAGTCCATGATATATGACATAGCATGAAGGAAATTATGATGTGATCATACTACTGAGATTCCTATCATGTGTAATTATGTCAGTATCTAAATTATCCCTAGTCGTAGGATTACTGAAACTGGACATCGGTAATCCGGAGAGACTAGCACATCTCAAGCTCCTTAAGTTGATCAAGCAGTGGATCTCAGAAACTGTAAATATGGGATATTTAGGGTTGAGATGTGAATGCTTACTAGAGGTAGTAAGTACATTAGATGACCTGCTATGAGATCATCACATGGATTTCCTATTCTAATGTCAGTGATAATCTCATCATAGCAATGGTGCAAATATCCTTAGACTTGAGGTACTCAAGGATATCTTGGATACTGATTCTGAGCTTTGACTCCATTCCTTGTTGTCTTACAGAGGTCGCTCGTAGGGTGGTGATTGGGTACAGCTCGAGGTATTCGAAGGTAATTGAGTAGCCAATAAAGGATTCATCACTTCTGTGATAGCAGAAGAATATACCCATGGCCTCTTGTCAGGGTCATTACTTGGAAATCTCTGGCCGGAGTTAATATGTCATGAAGAGTGTCTTCAGTGACATATAAAGTAATGAGTCCCAGGACAAGAACTGATATCACTTGGACTAGATTTGAAGTAGTCAGTCTAGTAAGAGTTGACACTCTGTCCATACTCATAACCAAGTGGGGTATAGCATGGTGAAAGGACGAATTGCACAGTAATTGTCTATGGAAAGGTTCGTGATATGGTTCGTGGTGAACATAGGTTCATTCGTCAAACCAATTACTTTTCGGTCAATTGGGAGTCATGATTTGTTGCTAGATACCGCTTATGACTTGCTCAGATTAAGTGTTAATCTAAGTGGCCAATATAACCGGGAACCTAATGGGTCACACGCATAAGAGTGACTCGGAGAATTCGTAAAATAGTTTTGGATAGAGATCCAATAAATGGAGAGAAATAGAATTAAATGGATCCCGATGAGATCGAGATATGTCCCGATGAGATCGCGACATCGATATTGCTGAAAAAGGTTTTCAGTAGTTTTTCCATACCGGGACCCGGTAGGCTGGTAAGACCGACTCCAGTGTGACTGGACCACTTCAGCATTTATTTACATATATATATCTTATTAATTAATTAAGTAATTATATATATATATGTGTGTGTGTGTGTGTGTGTGTGTGTGTGTGTGTGTGTGTGTGTGTGTGTGTGTCAACGTGGGAGCCAAAGGAGAGCCTTATCTTTTCTTAACTTTATATATATATATAAAGGCTAACGTGGATCAATGAATCACCATTAGCATTTAATGTCTTTAAGTGTTAAAGACAAAAAGGCTATGGAGATAGTAAGAAGGGTGATCATCGTGGGTTTAAGGAAAGGGTTTCTAAATCCTAAGCTTTGATCTCTTCTTCATCTTCTCTCATTAAGGCTTCATCTTCTCCAAGCTTCTTCACCATCGTTCTTCCATAGCTCTCTAAGAATAAAGGTAAGATCTAGCAGTCTTCACTTTATTCTAGCTATTCCCGGGTCAAAGGGTTTGCCCCGGTTAGGTTCTCCGATCTCTGCGTGGATACTGTTAGAGACGGTCTCTTTTGGTCGTTATGGTTTGACTTTGTTATATAGACACATGGATCCTGGCTTTCGGGAAGGTCCCAGAACAAAAATTTTTGTTTTCCGCACCGTGTGCATGTGATGTACACACTGGGATTTTCCTACAGTGTGCAGGGGGTTGAACTTCTTCATACCACTTGTGGAATCCCAATTATGTTGTGCCTGAGGTATACACTCTGTTAGTGAATGGGAACTTTATAATCAGTTTATCATAACTTACCACTGTCTTCAAGATTTATAAAAATACATAGGTTCTGGACTTTGGTTAATGTGTTTGCCTAACTTGTCCTATCTGACAAATGGACTTTGGCTAATCTTTCTTTTTGATGGATTCTAGATAAACTGTGCAGAGTATACTTGTCCATTTTGGTTTTCCCCAGGGGGTAAAGTCATTGATAGATAAGATACCTGATTCCAATCCTAAAATGTGATCTGAACACGGAAATACCTTTTCTTTCTGCAAGCTTTTGGTACTTAATCCTGTTCTCCCTCACTTGGTAATTGTTTGCATACTGTAGGACCAATATGTGGTTGAGCACTCAAAAGCTAGTGATGAAGGTCCTTTAATAATGAATGCATTCGAGATGATTACCTAGTCACAGAGATTGAATCTGTCGGCATTATTTGATCAGAGACAGGTAAAATTTCTATCAGTTGGTTTTAGTCCCTTCACTTTTCTTGATTGTTTTCACTGCAGTTTTAATGTTTGGTTCATTTCCCTGACAAGATTCAGTTATATAAGTATGTGCCTTCATGTTGCCTGAAACATTCTTTTTCTGGTAGGACTATGTGGAGTTTTCACTGCAAATTCTAGTTGTTTCGAAGGAATGAGTTATTGGTCCATTTTTATGGGGGTGAACCAAACCATTTTAACCGAAGTGCATAACCAAAGATGAATGGATAACAGCTGTGTATGGTGTATAGATTAAGAAGGCAATTATGAATAGATTTTTAAGTTAGGAGATGGAATTTCTTCTTGTATAAGAGAAAAACGATAAGTAGTTCCATTGGCATTATGTATTCGTTTTGCACAATTTCCATTGGCATAATATGCAAATGTTTCTTTGTATGGATATACAAGTGTTATTGCCTAACAGATGAAGATATATAAAGTGTTATGGCTTGACTTTGAAGCCTGAATTCTAAATCCAAATTTTTATTAACTCGAACTCGATCGAACTTGGATTAAGTTCAATCCAAGTTCATAAATAAGTTTAAAGTTAATGTTATATTAAAAAATTGAAGAATTATTAAATAAAATTCATAAATAATATTGAATATTTATTAAACAAATAAGATTTTAAAAAAATTGATATTTTAAAAAATTATTAAAATTGAAAAATTATTAAATTTAAATTATTTTTGAAAAATAAAAAAATTAATAATTAAAAGAAAATAACTCTAAAAACGTCGCGGAAGACATTTTGTGATGTTTTTTAAAACGTCATAAAAGACATTCTATGATCATCAAAAAAACGTCGCGGATTCCTTCACATTTTGTGACGTTTTAAAAACGTCGCGGAATGTTAGACAATTTACGACATTTTTTAAAAACGTCGCAGAATATGCAAACTTTTAGTGACGTTTTTATAAACGTCGCGGAATGTGCAAACTTTTAGTGACGTTTTACATAAAACGTCGCAGAAAGCTTTTACCTACACCACATTTCGCGACGTTTTTTGTGATATTTTTTAAAACGTCACAGAATATATTCTGCGACATTTTTTGGACATTCTATGACGTTTTAAAAACGTCGTAGAATGCTTGTTTTCTTGTAGTGTAAATTTGGAGGCATTGCAAATGTCTAGTCAAAGAATAACTCCCTAGTTCGGGCTAGTTCTAGCCTTTTACCAAAATACTAAGGAACAAGCTATTCAAATCTTGGCAAACACTCTTCACGATATAAAGACTAAAAACTAGTTTATACCCATCAAATTAGGATAAGAATACAACACATAGGATGGAAAATGCTTTAATTAAACAAATAAAAGAGGGAACTTAAACGACCATTTATCCAACAAGATGTAGTTCCTATTGTATACATATTACACAAAAGATTAATTCTTTGTGATCATCTACCAAAGTATAAAAACTTCTAGTTGCAACAATTTTGAGTTTGTAGGGTTATATTTCTTATAACATAGCACTTTTAAGCATTAATCTTTTCGTTGTTTTTTCTTTCAAATATGAAGTTTTCTTTACTTCCTCTTACAAAAAAAAAAGAATGTGTTTGCCTTTCTATGTTATCAACGATCAACCACAATAATCAAAGAACAAGTGCGAAAATAAACAAACACACAGATTTACGTGATTTACCAATATTTGGTTACGTCTACGACGGCTAAGATTTTATTTCACTGTGAATGTTTTCAACAACCGGTACATTAAGAGAATATAATATATTTATATGCCCAGGAAAATACAAAAGACATAATAATATATTATCATGGACCTAGTGTACAGTCCAAAATATATTATCATGCTCCATATCTCAACAATTCTCCCAACAATTCTCGCACTTGGAGACTGATCCAGGCAATCCAACCATATTCATTCTCCATGTCAATGTGCCCAACAAACTCAGTTAGCGCTATGGTAGAAGGCCAATTGAGCCCTTGCACAACCCCAGTCTCCCAGCATCAACACCTTTAGTCAAAATGTCTGCTGGATTCTTAGCACTATCAATCTTCTTCAAACACATCTTACCTTCTTCCACCAAACTGCGAATGAAGTGGTACCTGTGTCGGATGTACTTGATTCTAAAATGATACACTAGGTTCTTCACCACCTATATAGTACTTTGACAATTAGTGTAGAGAGAACTTGGTGCGGAGTTAGATCTGCGATCGTGGGCTTGGTGTACAGTTCAAAATATATTATAAGGTTCTATATCTCAACATTCTCCTTGATAAATGCATTAACAAATTGTAAATTTCTCTTGTGTAAGATTGTAAAGACTGTTATTATTATTATTATTATTATTATTATTATTATTATTATTATTATTATTATTATTATTATTATTATTATTATTATTATTATTAGCTTACATTCTATCATAATTAATTACAACCGGTTAATCTTGATTATAATGTACAGCTTCATTAAGACCTTATCATTTCAACCAAAATAAATTAAAACATTTTAAATCCTTTTACTGATTTATTTTGCGAAGGCAATGCTAGCTTTATATTCTGTTTTAATAGTTTTGTTTCTGCGATGATATTTACTTAGAAATATTGAAAATTTCAACCTTCTAAGTACACGCCTAATAAAAGTAAGATCTTGGAACTGATCCCATAGCAACCCCGATTTGCCCTTTTTGCCTTTTGGAAAAGGAGACTTTCCGCATACATATGGTGTTAAGTTCAATCAAAAAAAAAATCCAAAAAACTTTTGAAAGGTTCCTTTCAATTCCATGAATATTTTGTTGCTAGAGGCACGAAATGGAAGAGAGGAAGAAAACCTGCTTGCACGTCAACAACTGTATGACCCTGACAGGAACCCCGGCATTATCTTCTAAATTAGCTCCAACTTTGACTTCAGGGAAGACATTCCCTTCGTGCCGTCACGAAGCCCAGCATCCTGAATTGCACTCTCAGCACATACCTCAGGTAGTGAGCACCATATAAAGGTGAGGGGTCCAGGACAGTGGGGCATCGCGTTAAAATCAAGGAGTTGGAGAAAGTTTAGTGTTAGGATCATCAAACAAGAAACGACCATGGCTTCTTTTTATAGTCCATGGACACTTGCGTTCTTCTTTTTGGGATTAACAACTATGATCATCGGCAGGACAACCGGTGCCCGTTATTCTACGCCCGTTTTCCAGCCGAGTCAATGGGAACTCGCTCATGCAACGTTTTATGGCGATGAGACTGCCTCCGAGACCATGGGTATACAATATTGTAGTTTTGTGTCCATTATATGTGGCTTGAAAAATTGTATATTTCGGCTTCGTAGCGAAGAAGGATTAATTGTGGGCTAATAAACTTATAGGAGGAGCTTGCGGGTACGGGAATTTGTTCCAAAACGGCTATGGAACAGATACGGCTGCATTGAGCACAGTATTGTTCAACAACGGTTATGCATGTGGAACCTGTTACGAAATTCAGTGTGCACAATCACCCCATTGCTTCAGCGGGGCATCATCTACAACTATAACTGCTACCAATGTCTGTCCTCCTAATTGGTCCCAAGACTCTAACAATGGAGGCTGGTGTAACCCTCCCCGAGTTCACTTCGATATGTCCAAGCCTGCATTCATGAAAATTGCAGATTGGACGGCCGGCATTATCCCAGTAATGTACCGCAGGTATTTCTCCTAGTTCCCTTTTTCAACCAACAACCGTAATTCTTTTTTTATACCTTGAAGGAACTAATATATAATCGGATGGTTTGAAGTTAATAACATGGAGAACAAAATTGTATATAATTCAAGTAAAAGTTACCTTAGAAGTGATAGAATTTATAAGTTTGATGAAAATTATGATCCTTCCCAAATGATCTTAAAGATAGGGTTCTCACGTTGGTCTAACATAATCAACATTTATTCTTGAAATACTTTACATTAGGGAAGGAATATATCTAAGCATATACTCCTTAACTTATATTTAACATTAAATTGATAAGGAATTGAAGTTTTTTTTTTTTTAATAATTTAGTATAAAGGGAGGGAGGAAAATGACCCTTAAGCCTAAGTTTAAAGAAAAGCTTGAATGTTATTAACTGTATGTTATACAGAGTGCCATGTGCGAGACCAGATGGACTTAGGTTCACATTCCAAGGAAATGGGTACTGGGTGTTGGTGTATGTGATGAATGTAGGAGGAGGAGGTGACGTAGCTGGCATGTGGGTGAAGGGGAGCAAAACAGATTGGATAAGCATGAGCCATAACTGGGGAGCTTCATACCAGGCATTTGCTAGCCTAGGAGGCCAAGCTCTGTCTTTCAAGCTCATTTCTAAAACAACCAAGGAGACCATCTTTGCTTGGAATGTTGCTCCTTCCAACTGGAATGCAGGATTGACTTACAAATCAGATGTGAACTTCCATTGATGTTTCAAGTTCACATACGGCTCCTTATTCAATTTCACCATTTTCACCTCTAAGGCCTTTCTTTACATGGCCCATGTTTCATTCTTTGTCGCAACAATAGTTTCTTTGTGATGGTATGAAATGATCGCATTCTTTTACGTTAGTCAATACTTAGATTGACGGTATGCAATTTATTATAAACAGCAAGCCATAGATCTTTTACAAAGTTTTGCTTTTGACTTTTTTCAATCATGTTACTGCAGAGCCTAAAGCTTGCCACTTTCATGCCAAACTGTTTGTGGTTCTCTTAAAAGAAAGTTCTAACTTAAAGTTAGTGGTCGCGTGATGTAAATGACTACTTTACATGGGGTTTTGTTCCATTGTTTAAAAATATTTATCTTTTAATAAAATCAACCATTCATATAATATTAAAACATCTAACTTCAAAATTATCACATCGAAAAACAAGAGATCTTTTACGTAAAATACTATTCCTAAGATTTGAAAATAACGAAAAGAAAAGAATTAGAATTTATATTAGTAAACCTGTGAAGAATGTTTAATTGACAAAAGTCTTATCTAACCTACTGCATATCTTCTTAAACAATAGGTTTTTGGGTTACAAAATCTCATTTAACAACAATATGATATTATATTTGAGTATTGATAAGATGGTGAAATTCACTTTCTAAAGATTTGATCAACACAATTTTTCCAAAATTATTTTTTGAATAAATATATGTGTTAAAGTAAAATGGCAGTAATTAAAAGAACTATCTCATGTGGTAAACTAAGATATTAAAAACTTGAAAAGAGAAAGAAAAAGAAGAACAAATCATTTTCAAGGAAAGATAGAGAAAACAATTGGTAAAGTAGAGGAACGTGAGACCCACAAAGTTGTGAGGTGGGGGACAAGTCATCAATCACCAGGGCAACCATTGCCTTCAAAACCAAAGCACGCTTGCATGGTTCAAAATGTGACATCAACCCCACTCTCCAAATCATTCCTCCCACCTCACCTCAGCCCCTTTATACCTCTTCTACCACAAACATAAACTTTTCTCTTGTATTACTTTGTATCTAGCTCACTCCAGTGCAGGATTGGTCAGCTTAAAATAAGCTCTGTGTCCGATTTAATTGCAATTTATTTTTTGAAGTTTTGGACTTATTTAATCTAAAGTTAAAAATGTTTTAAATTAAAAATTAAAATCTGTTTTAAAATTTGCTGGATTTGAATTCCCTTAGTTAATTTTAAAGTCAAAATGCTAACTGTACACTGAACAAGGTAGTTCGCTCCCCTTCCTCTACTAAAGTCTAGATTTCAAAGCCTTTTAACATGTAATGCAAAAGAGAAGGTTACCCATGTAAATGATTTTATTTGCCATCATATCATTTGCTGTTTGCTACAATAATTTTCCTCCACCAATTGTGGCATTGTTCACTCCTGAAATGATATGGCCCATCTGTTCTTAACAATTAGCCGGCGAGATTCGTCGTCAAATCTTCCGTTTTACTTATTATCTTTTAATTCTGTTTCATTAAATCTCATCCATATATTTACATAAGATTTATATAAATAAATAGATAAAATTTAATAAAATATAATAAGAATATTATAATTAATTAGAACAAGAGATTTGATCTTTGGGGTCAATCCTAACGGTTAGTATTGGAAACAATTAAGAATTGTTTTAATACAAGCCATCCTTTCCCGAGTGCTCCATTTCCATGTTAGGCGTAAAATGAGGACAGAAACTCATTCTCCGTAATCCTCGTGACTGGAGTCTTTTGCTGTCAAAGCCACCCGACACAGGTTTTTCTTTTCAAATTTATACCTATCCGTTCATTTTGAAATGAAATATTCAAAATATTCTTAAACGTTGATGATTGCATTGAATTATTTATTTCTATAGAGAATCTAGGTCCATATAGCTCCTAATTAGTAATTAGAAAGAAGAATAAGGAGGTGCTTACTTTGTTGGTACGGTAAAAAAAAAAGAAAAAGGGAAGGAATGAAAATGATGGTTAATGATATATTATAATTAGATGAAGAATATTTTATATCCTCTTTAGGAACAATACTGTGTACTCCCAATGAAGTGAAGAATGGAAATCATTTTAATTCAGAATATTCGTTATAAATTTTATTATCATTTTTCAGGAAAACCGAGGACGTTAATTGTATCCAAATATTTTTTCAATTCTGTCCTTTAATTTATTTACGGAAAATCTTTGCCTAATATCAAATTTTAATATTTCAAATATTGAATTTTATTAAGGAAAGACATACATTTTGCATGTATATTATATATACATATATGTAATCCTTTGGAAGTATAATATATATCTAATCATATAAATCGTCTCTCCCCAAATTTCGTACTCAAGCTTAGGTACTCTCAGAAATGATCTGTCTATATAAATATTTGCGAGTAACCATCTATTAGTTGCTTTTAATCCTGTCGAAAGCATTCTCCTCATCATAAACGTTCTCACGCATGCCATCCAAAGCTTTCCCTCTTCGCATCTCCATTCGTTATCCATCCTGAAGTAGCTGACGATCTAGAAACTATTTCCCAACAAATCAAAACTCCTTTCCAGTGACCAGCCTCAGAAAATTGTAAACAACTCTACAACCACATGGCCAATCTCTTCTATCATCATGTTTTAGTAGTACTTCTGTTCGCATCTGCGAGAATTGAAGCTCAGGAGATAAAATCTGCTCGTCTTCTTGATCTTCTCATCCGAAACTACACGTTCAAGTCCTATGACATACACATCAGAACTGGAAAGATACACGCTGTACGATTACCAGCAAACTTCTCGGGGATCGTAGTTGATACAGCGAGCTTTCGATGTGGAAGTCTACGACGGTATGGAGCTCAGGTAAAGGAATTCCATCTGGGCGTCGGTGTAATAGTGCAGCCATGTGTACAGAGAGTTGTTGTAATCAGGCAAAAGTTAGGATACAATTGGTCTTCTATATACTATGATAACTATGATTTACCAGGGTATCAGCTTGTGTCGCCTATTTTAGGCCTACTAGCTTATCATGTTGGTAATGGTATGAATTTTAGCGACTCTTTGGAGCTTCGAATTCATGCTGGAGAAGCACCAATAAGCATAGACTTCAGGAATACAAGTACTTCCAATATATCATCAGGAAATGACAGAATTCTCTGTGCCAATTTTGAAAATGATGGTAAGGTGACATTAAAAGACCTGGAATCACCTAACATTTGTGTGACTACAAGACATGGACATTATGGTTTGGTGATTAAGACACCTCCTCCGCTGGAGTCAACAAGAAAGGATATAAGCACGTGGAAATTGGTGGTTGGGACATCCATTGGGACCGTATTAGGTGTCTCTCTGTTGGGGTTGCTGCTGGTGGCCATGTTTGTCAAGGTGAAAAAGAAAGCAAGGATGGAGGAAATGGAGAGAAGGGCTTATGAAGAGGAAGCTTTGCAAGTGTCAATGGTTGGCCATATCAGGGCTCCTTCAGCTTCCGCAACCCGGACAATGCCTACCATTGAGCATACGTAATTTACCTTACCCTTCTAGATGATCATCAATAGTTCTCTCCATTTTGAACATTATTCTTTCTGTATTAATAGTTGACAAATAACAGGTGCTTGTTCAGATTCAGCAAACATTCAATCAAATTTTGCGAGTTTGACTGATGCGACTCTTGTTTCCTCAGTTCTGTCTCATTTGTCAAAAATATTTAGACAATCTTTGCTTAACTTTATGTAACCTGCCTAAGTCATTTGATGCAAGGTAGACATCATCTACATATAGAAGTAGAAAAATGACCTCCCTATGAATTTCTAGTATAAACAACTCTTAATTTTATTTTTCAAAGCCAAATGAGATCGTTACCTCATTAGTACTATCTTGTACTATATGATGAGTTCTTGGTCATTTATTGGAAAGGCGTCAAGTATAAAATCTTCTAACCTTAGATAGAAGGGTGTTAGATATGAAATCATAAAAGTGTATATTCTTATAGCTTCTACAAAGATTGAGAATGACTTACACTATCAAATATATGATCATATACATTCTAAAATAAGCTAGTTGTGACTCTTCAATTCTAGATCCTCCCACTTTATAGTAAAATCTTTAACCTTTAGAGTTATATGAATAACCTACAAAATAAGAACTAGGAAAAATAGATAATTTATTTTATAAAGATGATGTCGAGTACCTTATTAGGGAAGTCCTAAACTCAAAGATAGTGAGTTAGGATTCTAGTCTTTATAAAATTTGAAAAGTGTTTTAGGCACTGATTTGCTTTGTACCTTGTTTAAAATGTACAAAGAGTTTTTATATCCTTACCTAAGAGGTAATATGGAAGATTATTCATATTATTCATACTCCTTATTATATCATTAATTACCTTTTGACATACCATTCTGTTCAGGACGAACAGTTGTAGCAAATTGAGTCACTATTCTACAATATTTTAAGTATTTATCTAATAAATCTTCTCTCTTATTTGAATACCTCAGGTCTATTATAATACTCACCTCAATGATTATACTTGACAATATTAATAACAATCGTTTCTCAACTTTAATATTAAAGATCGTAAAATCGTTAAGAACAAACTTTTTCTTAATTAGGAATACATGTTATTTTTCTTTTTAGGCTTTATATTTCATGTAGTCATATTTCTTATGACCTTTATTTTTACAATAAAGTATCTCATATACTCTTTATTAACATCAATAAGGCAACAAATAATAATCATCTGACTTGTGTTTTTAGATGGAGGATTTTCAGAACTTTTCTTATCCTTTTTAAGAAAAGGGCATTTTAGCGTAAAGTTGCCCAAAATTTTAAATTAAACCCTAAATTTTAGTAAAGTTAAAAAGGGCCCTAACATTATAAAAACAATTATAGTTGAACTTTATTTTAATGAAAATTTAAAGTATCATTTGGGTTTCTTTTGAAAAATACAAGTGGTATTTTTTTAATTTAAAAGAGGGTCAACATTTCAAGATCTCAACTATCAACGTTGGCCCCACCACTTTGGTATAATTTCTTTTAAAGTGATTTATGGATTATATTATGAAATTCCTAAGTACATCCCTCAGAGTATGTTTGACTAATAAGATAGATAAAAAATTTAATAGTTATTCTTAAGATTAGAAAAGATGAGTAATGAAATAAAATGAATATTACTTTATTTGGTTCAATGAATAAAATAGATAAAAATTTCTATGTCAATGTTTGATTTGAAAATATAAACTTAGAATAATAAAGGAATAACGAACAAAAATTCAAAATATCCTTATTATTATTATTATTGTTGTTGTTGTTGTTAATTAATTATTCTTATTCTTATTAATTATTACTATAAATTTTGTACTTATTATTATTATTTTTATTATTAATTTTATCAAGTATTTTTATTATTAAAATCCTTATTATAATTAATTTTCTTCTTCATCTATTTTATAATAATAATAATAATAATAATAAATATTATTATTATTGTTATTAATATTATTTTATTTTATTAATATTACTATTATTAGTATTAATTTTCCTATTATTAATTTTATTATCATTATTATAAAAATTAATTTTCTTCTTATTGTTAATATTATTAAATTCCTTATTATTATTATTATTATTATACAATATTAAAATTTTCTTCTTCTTATTATTAATATTAATTTTATTATTAACTTTATTATTATTATTATTATAAATTTTGTATTTATTATTATTCTTATTATTATTAATTTTATCCATTATTTTTATTTTTATTTTGTTATTAAATTCCTTGTTATTATTAATTTTCGTTTTCTTCTATTTTTATTATTATTATTATTATTTTTATTTTTATTATTTTATTATTATTATTATTATTATTATGCTAAATTAATTTTCTTGTTCTTCTTGTTCTTATTATTATTATTGTACAAAATTAATTTATTATTATTTTTCTTCTTGATGTTGTTGTTATTATTGTTGTTGTTGTTGTTGTTCTACTTCTTCTTCTTCTTCTTCTTCTTCTTCTTCTTCTTCTTCTTCTTCTTCTTATTATTATTATTATTATTATTATTATTATTATTATTATTATTATGCTATGAAATTAATTTTCTTATTATTAGTATTTTATTAAATTCCATTTTAGTATTAATTTAACTTTCTAATATTTTGCGTTGGTTAATTTTTCTAGTCGACTCATATCAACATTCATTATATAGTCGCAATTGCAATATAAAATAACAATGGAACGATATTGGAAATAAATATAACACATGGCTTTAAATTACTAAAAAGCTAGTTGAACAAAAAATAAGTTTCAGTCCTATTTTAAATTACTAGACAAAATAACTTCTACATCAACATAATCGTCAGTATGTGGCAAAATATCTCCTCACTCACCCAATCTTAAAGAAGAAACAAGAGTGAAAAATACAAGCATTTGTGTAGGATGATCAGGAATTTTGCCTAAAACAGTATTTCTTTCATTATCTGTGTTGGGACCCGATCCGGAGACCGGCGCCCCAACCCGAAAACGGAAGACGGAACGAATCACAAAGAGGCGGAACGAATAAACGATTGATCACAAAGCGAAACAAATCATTAACTAATCGAAAGCCAACTTGGAAGCGAAGCATACAAACAAAGTCAAATCGAATTGGCTCGGAGACAAACCAAACAAACGATCACAAATCACAAATCGAATCGAAGCATTCGAACTGAAACACAAGTACCGACATCCGATAATATACTTTTAGGAGAAAGCGTCGCGTTGGAAACCTTGGACTAACCTTAATCAGAAATCGGTATAAGTTTTTTTTTCTATTCTTTTCTCATTCCTCAATCCAAATAACATTCACATACAATCGCACTATCCAATGTCCAATACCATACACCCTTTCATAAACCAAAGCTTTATACAAATCATAGTGACATTTTTAAGCCTTATACATTACCCATAACCCTAAACCAAAGTACACAATACACAACAATTCTAGACTTCTCAGCAACCATCTCACTTAACAATCATACAATCTAACACATGCGAACAGAAATCTTCATTTTTCTTTACCCGATTTTCTTCTCATCACTTGTGGATGGAAATGAAGGGGGGGTGAGCTTATAGCTCGTGGGTAACAATTTATAACAAATAAATAAGCAAAATCCTTGAAATTCTTTTTCTTTTCTGGTCTTAGAAAACATTTCTTTGAAATCCGTAAAGCACAAAACATTTCTTTGAAATCCGTAAAGCACATTTTCTAAAAGTTCCGCTCTTGCTGTAGTCAAATCACGATTGCAAAACGTATGATTTTTAGGCTTTCATCCATAAACCCATAGGTTGCAAAACATGAATGCATCAACTTGACAATTCATAAATGCAATGGCAAATCACATATGCGATACACACAAGTAGCTCGAGAGTTCCATAAACACGACGGAAACTGAAGTTTACCGTAAACACGACGAGTCCATTTTTTGAATCTCGTTAGCCTCAAGCAGGCAGCCGGGAGAAGACTAAGGGGGTCAACGTGCACGTGACTTAACAAAATAGGTTCTCTCTCGCCCAATCACAATCACATAATCATGCTTAAATCAATTTATCGAATGCTCTTTTTCGAATACACAAAATGCCATGAAATCTTTCGAGGCATAACACAATGTATTTTGCAATTCATCAAAAGTTCATGTATCGAATCAATAATGATTTTTCAAATCATTCATACAATGATGCAACAATTATGATGCAATTGAAATCAGAAAATCTTTTTGTTTAAAGAAAGCAGTAGTGGCTTATAAATTCTATTATAAACAAGTACCCACATCGATTTCCTGCCTAGAAGCTTGTCCTTAACTTTAATTTGACCATTGCATCTTTCTTCCTTCCAATAAAAAAATTCCCTACACCAATTTCCCACAAATTCAATCTCATAAATAACATAATCCTCAAATTGAACTTAGAACACACTAATTTCACATATAATCAAGCTATCTAAATCACCAATTTCTAAAAACCCCAATTCATAAAATTGGGCATAACCCTAATTAATTTCCATCCAAAACTAAACCCATAATATTAAGCAATTAACAAAATTAACTTCATACTCCACAAACCCATACCATTTTCCATATTTCTAAACCAGAAATTCATCAAAATTCATAGATCTCAAAATTTCGCATCTTACCTTCTCTCACACCATTTTCGGATTTTTGGGCTCCATAAGAAGCTTTCATCTTCTTCTTCACCTTTCCCTTTGAAAAGCACCAAAAACACCTCAAGAAACTTGGAGAAAACTGAACCTTTGAAGCTCTCTTCTTCTTCTTTTCGGTTCTTCTCCACCGAAACAAGCTTTCTCTCTTCTCTCCTCTTATTTCTTTTAAATCTTTTGGGCAATAATCGTGATTCTCCTACAAACAACTACAGCCCCCTTGCTTTTATAGTGCCAGGTCAATTAATGAATAATGAATGACCCATAAGCCTCTCCATTTAAGCCTATAAATTTAACCCTTTAAGTAAACTTCCAAAATTGCCCCTTCATTGGTTTTTAAAACTGACATCTTGTCTGATTATTTCGATCAGGTAAATGAAGTTATTTGATAAAACTTTCTTCTAAATAAATGTTCCTCTATGTCTTACGAATCCATCGCTTCAAGAATCGGATCGATCAGAGCTCTATAGCTCAAGATATCTCCAAAATACTAAAATTTGTTCTTCAGACCCGAGGCTGAACACTACACCTAACTTCCGACCCATATTTGGAAGTCTTAGAGGCTACATTGTCGATCGGCTCCTTCATAACATTTGTAGTCCCATGTCTCTATTTTAATTCTAAAAAAGAATCAGCTCAATCCGAGCTCTAGCGATCGATATATCTCCAAAATACTGAACACTGTTCAGCCATTACAATACAGAGACTGAACACTACATCTAACTTCCGACCTATATTTGGAAGTCTTAGAGGCTCCATTATCGATCGGCTCCTTCATATATTTTGTAGCCTCATCTCTCTAATTTAATTCTCAAAAAGAATCAGCTCAATCTGAGCTCTAGCGATCGATATATATCCAAAATACTGAACATTGTTCAGCTATTACAGAACTGAGATTGAACACTACACTGAACTTCCGACCTGTATTTGAAAGTCTTGCAGGCTTAATTGACGATCGGCTCCTTAATAACATTTATAGGTCTATGTCGCTAGTTTAATTTGCAAAAAGAATCAGATCGATCGGAGCTCTAGCGACCGATATAACTCCAAAATACTGAACACTAGTCATACCATTACAAAGCTAAGACTGAACTCTATACCTAACTTCCAACCCATATTTGAAAGTCTTGGAGGCTACATTGTCGATCGGCTCCTTCATAACATTTGTAGCCCCATCTATCTATTTTAATTTCCAACAAGAATAAAATCAATCTGAGCTCTATAGCTCGAGATATCTCAAAAATACCGAACACTGTTCAAACTTTTACAACCGATCAGCTCACTATAATCCGAGCTATCTTTCTCCATTTAATTTCAAAACCTACCTATCTAGTATGGAAAGATAGAAAAATGTCTTAGGAATCCAACGCTTCAAAAATCAGGTCGATCGGATGTCGGACGAAGAAGTTATGGCCAAAACAAGGAAGAGAGGTCGGTCGGCTGAAAATCGATTGCAAAGGTCACACAGCAGGTCGGTCGCCCGCTCCAGGTCGGTCTCCCGCACCAGGTCGGTCTCCCGCACCAGGGCGGTCGCCCGCACCAGGTCGGTCTCCCGCACCAGGTCGGTCGCTCGCCCGGACGAGCGCAAATGGGCGATCAACCATGCGATCCAACCTCCAAACTTCAAACGTTCATATCTTTTGACTCCGAGCTCCAAATTAGACACGGTTTGTTTCGTTGGAAAGATAAAAGACAGATCTACAATGTTCAAGAAGGACTCACAAGCAAACTCGGACTCTAAAGGGATCAAAAATTTACACAAAGATGACTGATCGATAATTTCTCAACAGTACCAAAACTTGCAAACATCATAACTTTTGATCCGGAACTCCAAATTTAACAAACTTGATGCCTATGGAAAGCTTGAAGAAAGATCTACAACTTTTGTTAAGGCCTTAAAAATCATATCGACCCCTAAATGGGTCAAAAATTCCACACAAACTGACTGGTCGATCAGCTTCACATTAAACAGCCTCAGAACTTCTAAAAATCATAACTTTCTACTCCCTTGTCCAATATTTTCGTGCCTTATATCAATGGAAAGATAAAAACATAATCTACCACTTTCATTAAGAACACTTTGGCTAAATCAATCTAAATCAATATAGATTTGCCATTGAAGTCTCTAAACACCATTCCAACACATCAACTTCACATCTCAACACATCAACTTCACATCTCAACACATCAACTTCACATATTCACCCACTACCACAAACTCTTCAACTAATTCATCTCAAACACAATTCAAATCTCCAATAAACTATTCCAAAGCCATTTCCCCACATCAAACTCAACACCAAAGGATATACGCATACACATTTCTCTTTCACAAAAGTCATACGCATTCATACTCTTAATAGCATTTTCCAAACCAAGGCAAAATACACTTAACTTTCAAATATCATAACTTTCAATCCCGATATCGAAAAATAGCATACTTTATGGCTACGGAAAGCTCTCAACATAAGCTACAATTTTTTATTAAGATCATTTTCTCAAAATATGCCTAAATCAAAAGTCAACTTTTTACTCCAAAAAGTCAAACTTTCTAATTTTCTTCAACATATAACACTTTCACTAATCATTTCTTACTTTTCAACTTCCATTTCAATCAACTAATTCATTTTGACTTTCATAACTCATACAACTGTACTAAATTTTCAAAGTCATCAAAATCAATCACTTCATTTCTCAGCAATCTCCTTTAAATACAATAACATCTACAACACAATACCTATACAAACACACTCATTGAATTCCATTTTAATAATTCTAATTTCCATCAAAAGATCGGGGTCCAACAATTCTCCCCCTCTTAAAAGAATTTTGCCCACGAAATTCCTCTTAAACATTATCAAGTGACACAATCTCTTAACTAATTTCTTTCCAATAAATCATAATCAATCACTTTTCTCATCTAATGTCCCCATCATACATATTCTCAATCTCTTCACAATTTCTCAATTCTTGAGTCACATAGCACCCATACCATATCAATACACATATTTCTATCATCAAGCTCATCTTCCAAGTATTCTGCTATTGCATCTCCTATATATTCGAAGCCAAATCATCCAACCTCATCATGAATTTCTAATCTTAATTTCCATACACAATCTAAAAATCAATCATACTCTTGACACTTAAATCAAATAGTCACTGTAATTTCCTCGAATAATTCATGAACACTTAATCACATCAATATCCCACTCTCACTAATTCAATCATATAACTCATCACATCCAACATACAACCATTTAGATTCATCAAATAATTCATGAAAGACAAACACATCATGCTCACATTCTCACAAGATCAATCTTATCCTCACAAACTCTTATCCATTTCTTACTCATACACATACACCCAAGTAAGATCATATTACTGGGCTCTGATACCACAAATGTTGGGACCCGATCCGGAGACTGTAGGAAAATCCCGGTGTGAACATCACATGTCTACGGTGCGGAAAACAAAAATTTTTGTTCCGGAACCTTCCCGAAAGCCAGGATCCATGTGTATATATATAACAAACTCAAACCGAACGACCAAAGGAGACCGTCTCTAACGGTATCCACGCAGAGATCGGAGAACCTAACCGGGACAAACCCTTTGACCCGGGAATAGCTAGAACAAGTTGAAGACTGCTAGATCTTACCTTGTTCTTGGAGAGCTTGGATCAAAGATGGAGAGAAGTGATGAAGAAGCTTGAAAGATGATGAAATTGAGAGAGAAAAACACTTTCTCTTCAAACCTTAGGCTTCTTTTTCAAGACCCACGAAAATCATCTTCCAAAAGGACAAGAAACTGTTTCTTTTCTTTCTTATATCTAAAAGCAACGAACATCATCTTCACCTCTCCCTCTTTTGTCTTGTAGCCATTAAATGTTTTTAATGACTAAGCTAAATGGAGAAGTTTCCATTCTCATCTCCTCCATCCACGTACACACTTATATATATATATATTAATCAATTCTTTAATTAATTAATTATATATATATAAATAAATGCTGAAGTAGTCCAGTCACACTGGGGTCGGTCCTACCGGCCTACCGGTCCCGGTATGGGAAAAACCTCCGGAAACCTTTTTCAATAATATCGATGTCGCGATCTCATCAGGACATATCTCGATCTCATCGAGATCCATTTAATCCGTTTGCTCTCCTTTTATTGGAACTCTGTCTAAAACTATTTTATGAGTTCTTCGAGACACTCTTATGCATGTGGCCCATTAGGTTCCCGGTTATGTTGGCCACTTAGATTAACACTTAATCTAAGCAAGTCATGAGCGGTATCTAGCAACACATCATGACCCCCAATTGACCGGAAAGTAATTGGTTTGACGAATGAATATATATTCATCATGGACCATCTCACGAACCTTTCCATAAATAATTACCGTGCAATTCGTCCTTTCACCATCCTATACCCCACTTGGTTATGAGTATGGGCAATGTGTCAACTCTCACTAGACTGGCTACGTCAAATCTAGTCCAAGTGATTTCAGTTCTTGTCACGGGACTCATTACTTTATATGTCATCAAGACACTCTTCACGACATACATACTCGACAGAGATTTCTAAGTAATGACCCTGACAAGAGGCCATGGGTATCATCTTCTGCTATAACAGAAGTGGTGAATCCTCTATTGGCTACTCAATTACCTTCAAATACCTCAAACTGCACTCCAAGCACCACCCTATAAGAGACCTCAGTAAAGGCAACAAGGAATGGAGTCAAAGCACGAATCAAGTATCAAGATATCCTTGAGCACCTCAAGTCTAAGGATACTTGCACCATTGCTATGATGAGATTATCACTGACATTAGATTAGGACATCCATGTGATGATCTCATGGCAGGTCATCCAATGTACTTATTACCTCTAGTAAGCATCCACATATCAACCCTAAATATCTCATATTTACAGTTTCTGAGATCCACTGCTTCATCAAATCAAGGAGCATGAGATGTGCTAGTCTTTCCGGATTCCGATGGCGGCCTCAAGAATCCTATGACTAGGATAATTTAGATAATGACATAATTGCACATAATAGGAATCTCAGTAGTGTGATCACATCATAATTTCCTTCATGCTATGTCATATATCATGGACTTCATTAATTTGATTACAGATCTATATCAGTTCATAAATAATGAACAACAAATTAATGAAATATGCATTTCTTTATTTATTCATAAAGACTGTACACAACTTTGTACAAAATGCGCTAAAGGCGATTGCCTTTAGGGCACTACTCTAACAATCTCCCACTTGACCTAAAGCTAATCGCCTTGATATCTAATACCATAGGCGAGTACATGAGAATCAAAACTCTTTTGTGACAATGGCTTTGTCAACGGATCAACAATATTTTGCTCGGTGGGAACTCTCTCGATCTGGACATCACCACGTCCTATGATCTCCCTTATCAAATGATATCTGCGGAGTACGTATTTGGATCGTTGATGAGACCTTGGTTCCTTCGCCTGCGCAATAGCCCCATTATTGTCACAATACAACTGTATGGGCCTATCACTGCTAGGAATCACACCAAGTTCAGTAATGAACTTTTTGATCCAAACTGCTTCCTTTGCTGCTTCTGAAGCGGCAATGTACTCTGCCTCGGTTGTTGAATCGGCAGTCGTCTCTTGTTTGGAACTCTTCCAACTGACTGCCCCGCCGTTTAGTGTGAATACATAACCTGATTGGGATTTGGAATCATCCTTATCAGATTGAAAACTGGCATCTGTATACCCGCTCACCTGGAGATCTCCATCCCTATATATCAAGAAAACATCCTTAGTCCTTCGTAAGTACTTAAGGATATTCTTGACAGCCACCCAGTGACCCTCACCAGGATCCGATTGATATCTGCTCATAACACTTAGAGCATATGATACATCGGGTCTCGTACATAGCATAGCATACATGATAGATCCTACCGCTGATGCATACGGGATCATATCCATGAGCATCCTCTCATCTTGTGTCTTAGGACACATAGATTTCGAGAGTGTTATCCCATGAGTCACGGGAAGGTACCCTCTCTTGGATTGCTCCATGCTAAACCTCTTTAGCATCTTGTCTATGTAAGTTGATTGTGAAAGACCAAGCAACCTTTTTGATCTATCTCTATAGATCCTTATCCCAAGGATATAAGTTGCTTCACCAAGGTCTTTCATGGCAAATTGTTTGGACAACCAAATTTTGACTGATTGCAGCATAGAGACATCGTTTCCTAGTAATAATATGTCATCCACATATAACACAAGGAATACGATTGCAGTCCCATTGACCTTCTTATACACACAGTATTCATCCGAATTTTGTGAGAAACCAAACTCTTTGATTACCTCATCAAAACGGATATTCCAACTCCTGGATGCTTGCTTCAATCCATGGATAGATTTCTGAAGCTTGCATATCTTTTCGCCATCATAGGAGGTGAAGCCCTCAGGTTGTGTCATATACACATCCTTAGCTAGATTTCCATTTAGGAAAGCTGTCTTCACATCCATTTGCCATATCTCTTAATCATAATGAGTGGCAATGGCTAGGAGTATTCTAATGGATTTAAGCATTGCTACTGGGATGAAGGTCTCGTCGTAGTCAACTCCTTTTCTTTGACGAAAACCTTTAGCCACAAGCCTTGCTTTATTGGTAATTACATTACCATCCATGTCGGTTTTCTTTTTGAAAACCCATTTGCACCCTATGGGTTTTATTCCTTCAGGTGCATCAACCAAAGTCCATACTTGGTTTTCATACATGGAATCCATTTCGGCCTGCATGGCATGAAACCATTTCTGAGACTCTGAACTCTTCAGAACCTCTTCATAGGTAGTAGGCTCATTATCTTCTATGAGCAATACGTCATCCTGTTCATTCACGAGAAATCCATATCTCTCAGGAACAGATCGTATCCATTTCTTACTCATACAAACTTCGTGTGTTGTAGAAGGTTGAACTGTTACTTCATCTGTATGAGTTCTGAGTTTGAGTTCGAGCGATTGAGGCTCGTTCACAAGATCTTGAACTTCTCCAAGTTCAATTTTGCTCACACTGTCTTCTTTTAAAGAAACTCTTTCTCTAAAAAGACAGCATGCTTTGAAACAAACACCTTTTGTTCCTCAGCAAGATAGAATTGATATCTCATTGTTTCTTTAGGATATCCTACGAACAAACACTTGTCTGACTTTGCATCAAGTTTATCTGACTGTGTCCGCTTCACATAAGCAAGACAGCCCCAAACTTTCAAATGAGTAAGATAGGATCTTTTGTTAGTCCACATCTCATATGGAGTAACATCAACTGTCTTTGATGGAACTCTGTTTAGCAAGTAAACAGTTGTCTCGATTGCATACCCCCAAAAGGATTTTGGTAACTTTGCAAAGCCCATCATTGATCGTACCATGTCTAACAAGGTTCGATTTCTCCTTTCGCCACACCATTATCTTTGTGGTGTGTAAGAGGCGCCCATTGAGATAAAATCCCATTATCTCGAGATAATCCAAAACTCTTGGTCTAAGTATTCCCCACCACGATCGATTGTAATGTCTTGATACTTTTCCCAAGTTAGTTTTCTACTTCATTTCTGAATTGTTTGAACTTTTCAAATGCTTCAGATTTGTATCTCATCAGATACAAGTACCCATATCGAGAATAGTCATCGATAAAGGTAATGAAGTAAAGATAACTACTTCTAACATGGATGGACATTGGACCACATACATCTGAATGTATTAGGTCTAATACTCCGATCATTCGTTCACCCTTTCCTTAAAGGGTAACTTAGTCATCTTGCCTAATAAACATGATTCGCATGTGTCATATGATTCATAATCAAATGACCCTAAACTACCACTCTTATGGAGCTTAGCTATGCGTCTCTCATTTATATGGCCAAAGCGACAATGCCATAAGTAAGTTGATTTTAAATTATCTCGTTTATGTCTTTTCGTTTCATTGACATTTATAATTGGATGTGACATATCTAATATGTAAATTCCATTGCATAAAGTACCAGTACCATAAAGCATTCCATTCAAACTAATAGAACAACCATTGTTACTAAAAGTCAAATGAAAACCATTTCTATTTAAACAAGAAATGCATAATATGTTCTTTGTTAATACTGGTACAAAATAACAATCATCCAATTTAATTACAAGCCCGATGGGAGTGATAAGAAATAAGTGCCTACGGCTAATGCAGCAACTCTTGCTCCATTTCCTACACGTAGGTCTACCTCTCCTTCATGAGTCATCTATTGTCCCCGAGGCCTGCATATCATTGCATATGTGAGCCACAACCGTATCTAATACCCATATGTTATGATCGAAGCAGATAACCTCAATGACAAACATACCGAAGAAGTCGAGGCATCTGATGCCTTCTTCTGCTTCAGTTCCTCCAGATAGACTTTACAATTCCGCTTCTAGTGACCAGTCTTGCCACAATGGAAGCAAGTTCGTTTTGGTGCAGTCTCTTTGGTTTTCTTCTTGGCTGTACTTCCTTTTGGTTTCTTAGACCTTTCTTCTTTCATTTCTTTTCTTTGAACCGGAAGAAGAGTCCACCATCGACACTTGCTTGCTATCCTTCTTGATAGCTTGCTCATTGTCTTGAGCATATTGATCAACTCAGGGATTGTTGTGGATACTTGGTTCATCCGATAGTTTAACACAAACTGTGAATAACTATCAGACAATCCAACCAAAATTAAGTCAATACTTAATTCATAATCCATGACAAAACCTAAGACGACCAATCTCTCAATATACCCATTCATCTTCAAATGCATATTGCATCTGCAGATGAACTCGAGTCATCTTAGTAGTGAAGAGTAGCCTCGAGGTCTCGAACCTTCGGACCGAGCTTACTCATCAAACAACTCCCTAAGATGAAACACTATGGTATGAGCATCCATAGACTCATGCTGCTTCTGCAGCTCTGGTGACATCGAGGCAAGCATGATGCAGGTAGCCATGTCACTGTCTTTAAGATGCTTTCGATATGCTTTCTGATCCTCATCAGAAGCATCAACAGTAGGTGGATCAGGAAGTGGAACATCTAGGATATATCCCAGTTCCTCATACCTGAGAACAATTCTCATATTTCTCAGCCAATCGAGAAAATTTGGTCTAGTTAACTTGTTGGATTCCATAAGCGAGCGCAAGTTCACACTTGAAGTCATCTTCAATAACCTATAGGGATAGAGAGAAAGAATGTTAGAATAGAATTACATGCATGATCATAAGGACTTGAATGACATGCATATGGCTCCCACTAGTTTCATAGAATCCATAACCCTCAGTACGAATCCAAGAAAAATTATGACAAAATGTCCTAGTGGGTCGATATCTGACATTCCTAAAAATGACCTTGGGTTTGCCCAACAAGCCACCTTAGTTCAATCGGTAGGTATCGGTCATACCAATTGCATCATAGATAGATATCCGACATTCCTAAAATGACCTTGGGTTTGCCCAACAAGCCACCTTAGTTCAATCGGCAGATATCAATCATACCATTTCCATCTTAGGTGCAACTATCGACTAGTGCTATCAACTTTTGATGTATGCACACACATTGGGTTATCAACTCTTGATGCGTGTACATCTGATGTACACTACCCAATTTCGCCTCTGTCCACGTTGACCTTGAGTTTGCTCAACAAATCAACGCTTCTAGTGAAAACCGACCCATTAATCCGAAAATCTCATTTTCCATGGTTCGAACATATCCGTATAGAGTGAGCTTGGGTTTGCCCAACAACCCAACTCTATAAGAACTCTGGTTCTCCCCATATTAATGGAAGGCGTTAGTTTTCATATGATTTGAGGGTTTTCATGTCTCATCTTCTTCTTCTCCAAGCCGTAGGATTATAGTCACTATGACTATATGGAATGACTTAGGGTACTTCATCAATCACATTGAATTTATACCTAAAATCATCCATCATCCCTCCTTTGCATGTTATAAGTCGACTTGTGTATGTATAAGTCGACTTATGCCTCTGTGTAAGTCGACTTATGCAACTGTGCACGAACAAGTCGACTTGTACCATTGTGCAAGTCGACTTATGCGTCTACAGTGCAACAAACAAGTCGAGTTATGAACGTATAAGTCGACTTGTGCAGTTGGAATTGCTATCTTAATTGGCTAATTTCTCAATTCGTATAGTTCAAATTCACAATACCAAGTCTAATACACTTTACCTTGATGTACCAATGAAACACTTTCATTGTTGCTTACCATATATAGTCAAACTATATATGAAGAATTTGAAATCGGTGAATATACTGTTATTCACTTGGATCTCCAAATAATTCGAGAATATCAAATTATCACCCTAAGTATCTCTAGGTAGTCTACACTTTATCAAGACTACTTCGGCACTGGTCACAAAATTTATGACGGCCAAAACAATCAAGATAAGGGAATATACTATCGAGACGCTAATGAGACACATTTGACATCCGAAAATTATTTGGAAACCTAATTTCAAAAAATTCATTCAGGAAAGCATAAAACATCAATGTAACACATTTTTAATCACATTAAAAATGATCCAAGGCATTGGAACTGAAATCTACACAATTTCTTAGTTCAAACAAAACAACTCCAACAATTTTCTAAAAACTGCCAAGTTCTATGTTTTGCTTGAAAAACCCATTGAAAAAATTTCAATAAATTCTGAGAAAATTACAAAGGTCACTACATGTTCCCAACATGCTCCATGAATGTTTTCAGGATTTATTTCCATCAAAAACTCATTCAACCTCAGCAACAAAGCCAATGCAAAATCTGTATTCCTTAACACAGCTATTCCCAGCAGCACATAATAAATTCTCAAATAAATAGTAAATCACCTCGAAAACATTTTTCTATCCACATAGACATTCATAAACATCTTAGGGACATGTAGGTGAAAGAAAATCCGAAAAATCATTTTTCTACAATTTATTCTCGAATTTATAAGCATGCCTGTTCAGTGAATGTGCACAAAGACAGCACCCAGCACATTAGGGAATAAATTAGCAAAACCATATCAAATCACATTGATAAATTCCGGGCTTCCACAGACATATGAAAAAACATCTTGTGAACTTATCTGGGCAAGAAAATTTCGAAAACTATATCTCATACTGAATTCGAAATTCAACACATACAACATGCATCATCATCACAAGCTATAGCAACTCCGACCTAGTCATGGTTTTGTTGTTATATACGACACAAGTGGCTTTGATACCACTGTAGGAAAATCCCAGTGTGAACATCACATGCCCACGGTGCGGCAAACAAAAATTTTTGTTCCGGGACCTTCCCGAAAGCTAGGATCCATGTGTATATATATAACAAACTCAAACCGAAC